>OMNW01019213.1:0-10352 GCA_900303245.1 Selene dorsalis | reverse complement strand
CCATCAGGACACAGGTGAACGTCAGGAAGGGGATTTTTTTGAGACTAACTGGAGAGCTTTCTGTTTCCCTAAGTGAACCTCTCTGAGCTTTGAAGCAAAAAAAGCAACACTGCCTCGAGAAAAACAGCTGATCTGAAATGATACCACAGAGGCGTCATAACAATTTCACTGTTATTTAATGAAAATGCAAATTGTGATGCTATGAAAAACTGGGCTGTGACTCTTAGGAAAAGTCTGTTATTAAAGGGGAAACATATTAGCCCTCCCCTAGAAGAATACTTCACATGCAGGGTAATGTTCTCACAATGATAACACGTTGAGTTTGTTAATGGCTTGATATGGCTATGTACATGTACATGCCTGCTATCTTTGATGCCAGTATTTCCTGATTGGACAAGGCTGGGAGGCAACAAGAGGCACTGTAACTTTCACTTTTGTTTTTGGCATAGATGCAAATGATTTCACTCTTGTGTTTATCTATTCAAACACTGTGATCATATCAGAAATCAAGACATGACTTGTGTTAGAGAGGAGGTGTATTACTGGAATGGCCCGTCGTTTAGTGACACAATGAGTCAGCCTCAGTTCAAGACCAGCCCTGGTACACACTGACTGGGCTCCACCTGCAGGAGTGGCCTAATGACTCTTTTTTGCTCCTGCTCTTAAAGCAAACATGGGGCTGAGGGAAAAGTGAGACAATTAGGTTTTGGTTTTGGATGTTTCCCTGCCTTGGCTGTCTGGAGGACGTCTTAGTGGGACAGCTGGACAGGCAGTTTTACTTGTGGGAATATGAAGGAATGATGGAACGCCCCAAGTACTCCTTCACCTATGGAAGTCTGCTGAAACAAGAGGAAACACCAAAGCTGTGAAGTCAGCCTGGTCAAAAGTCATCATGAGTAGCTGACAACGCCTGTTCTCTAGAAAACCCTTAGTGGACATCTCTACATGGACATATCTCTCTCTAACAGCTGGGAAACCATTGAATCTACACAGCACATGACTCTACACAGATCTTCACACTATTCTCATGGCATGGTTTAGTTTGGCCTGTTTGTGTTGTGGCTGAGCTTGATCAAAAATACAAGTGTCAAATTCATCATCCTGCCTTTGCCTTTGAAACCACAATTCCTCTTGCAGAAGCATTCTCTGCTTTCCAGGATGTGTCTGGCTCTTTCCTGGTGCTGTCCGGTACTCTGGGCTGAGCTGGCCTCACTGTGCTGCTCTTGGTGTTTATGTTTCACCACTTAGTGACTATCAGATAACATCCCATAGACCACGCAGGAGGAGCCTGAGCCCTCCAGACCCAGACCTATGTTAAAAGGGCTGCACACTTACCGAGGTCATGTTAAGCTGTTCGCACACAATGACACAGATACGAGTATGCACCTTGACAAGGACTATAGAAGTGCACAGAATGCTTCACATGTTTCAGATATAACCAGACCTTGAATTCTCATACTCAACACAGCTTGTATTTGAATAAAAAAAAAAAAAAAACCTGTGCCGTGTGTGACAAAGCAACACGATACGCCGGAATCTGTGCACAAGTGAAGCAGGATCAAATTAGAGCATCTGAGGCGTATGCATGTCCTGTCTCACCTCTCTCATCTTAAACTCTGAAGCTGCAAAATGGACCATGACTGAGCCGAAGATCTCCATTGGCCAGGAGCTAAATCAGATAAAGCCGACCAAAGTGATGAAGAGGGAGAACGAGAGAGAGACCGAAAGAGGGGAGAGGGCTTTGTGTCTCTCCCTTAAGATATGGGCCTGTCCCTGCCTGTGAAGCAACAACAACAAAATAAATCAGAGACATACGGCATGACGAACTCCAGATTGTGGCACCCTAGTGATCCTAAACATGTGCTAATCATTAGCCCCTGGCTTCCTGTTGGAGTCGATGTCATCAGCACACGCATATCCCAACAGGCAAGAGCAGCATACAAACTGTTGCTTGGAATCAGTGATAGTGGCCTCAGGGGTTTGGAATGAAGCAATAAAAGCTACGAAAGAATTCAGATTGAATCGCTTTCCCTCTCATTTCCACAGCCGTTCTCACAGATCTGCAATCTATGGATAAATATCTAAACTGCATCAGACACACTCCATGCTGGTTATTCTTGATTCCAATCAAGCACATTGGAGTAAACTCTCGTTGCCTTGTGATTCATTTGCTTTAAGATCTGCGAGTAAAATCCCATGCAACTCTCAGGGAAGAAAATAATTTTTGTCTCCTTGTTATCAGTGGTTTTCTCATTTCTTCTGCTGGGCTATCTTTTCCAGACAGTGTATCTGTGGTCCTTTGACAGCTAGCAGTGCAGCACTTCCTTTACTGGCTGAGTTTATGTGAAATAAGGTGTCTGCCAGCAAATATTTTCTATCCTAAAGTGTTGCCAGCACTTTGTAGCTTTTATAAACCGGGGCTACCTGCAAGGAGCTGACTGGCTATTAGCGGACTATCTGTATTTAATGTAGCTTTGCAGAAATGATACACAAAGCTGCTGCAGGGGTCAAAGGTCATAACAGGCCAATATACACACACAGAGACGTAAACACAGAGAACCTGAGCTCATTTACTCTCTGAGTTAAGATGTGTTTAAATGGTTGGCACAGGCTCTGCAGCTCTGATACCCTGAAGTCATCAGGTGGGTTTACACATGGTTACACTTGGCAAAGGCTCTCATGAAGTCTTTTTGCAAAAGAACTGAGAGGTGAGTCGGCAAATTAATTGCTTTAGGTGGTAAAGGACTCGATGCTGTCTTTAGTGAAAGAAAAGCCAAAAAACATCATGAATAAAACCCTTCTTGAGTAAGCTGCTGAATAATTTTTGTTTTTATCTGCAGCTTGATCAGCCTCACTGCTTCAATTATGAGTCATCAGGCTGCTGATATATGAAACCAAGCTAGATCATGGAATCCATAACACTCGTGGTGAGTGTTTTTTCTTTCTTGGCAAGGTTTGTAGAAGGGGACATGGCAAGTCACAACTTGGGTTTCAAGTGAATGTGGTGAAACACATAGGGCTAGTCTAGTGACTGTAGGTTATCGCGGCCTGGCTTAAGGAAACTGTGGCCATGCTGTAAAGCCTGGCTTGGGGCAGAGAGAATCTGTGTTGTGTGTGTGCTTCGGCACTGGTCTGGACTGCAGCCCAGAACAGCCACCACCGCCCACAAGATCTGCACCGAACCCACTGAGGATGGATTGATAAACTCTGGCAGACAAGCCAATGCACATGCTGCAAATTCACACATAGGCGCGCACACACACACACACACACACACTTGGAAACATCCACAAATTCACAGGCAAATTGCTCTGACAGCCCCTCCTTGACCTGGCGATCACCCCAAACACTCCCTTTAAAATGCCTTTTCCTGAACTTAAAGCAGTAACTTATGAGAAATTCATTATTATAAAATGTTTCTATTAGCCTCACTAACAGGAAGGCAAAGTTATTCAGCATGTCTGCTGGTCAGTTGGTCCATCATTTTATCCTGACTGAAATATCCCTGCAACTACCAAAAGGATTGGGATGAAATTTTTGCAGATATTTGTACCTTGAGGATGAATCCTACTAGCTTTGGTGATCCCCTGACATTTCCTGTAGCACCACCTTGAGGCTGATATCTGAGGTTTTAAGTGATATGTCTCAACAACCACTGAATATATTCCCCATAAAGTTTGGCTTCAGACATTCACCCTCCCCTCAGGACAAATTGTAATAACTGTGGGGATCTCTTTGCGTCTTGTTTAGAGGCATCCTGAGGTCAGAGCTTTGGTTAGTACCTTAAAAACTAATCAGCCTCCGCTTTGCTTTGTATTTGGTGCTTGTTAGTAAACACCAAAGATAAATTTAAGACAAATTCATCACTTTTAGATTTAAAAAAAAAATTATATTTGTGATATGTAAAGCGTAAAAAGGCAGCTCCTCATTACTGTTTGCAAATGCAAATGGGTCTAAAATTCCCCTAAATCAGATGATTGAAAGGATCCTTATGCAAAGGTGCAAATTTTTCACATGTATGAAGAAATACACATTTAAAGCTATACGGCCTACAGTCTTAGCCTATACTACTCCTCTAGGATCTCAAACATAGCAGATCCCACCCACTCCCGTTCCATCCCACCCTGACTGCACGCTTGATCCAGCGTGATGAGAGATGTTGGGATGCATTGTTATGCTTTATGCATTCCAGATGAGACCTTAGCCTGTTCCCCACACCCACATGAGTGTTTCAAAACATGTGTTCTGCTAAGTTCCTTTATGTAATGAATTTCACCCTTTCATGACAAAAGAAACGCTGGGTGTGGTCAAAAACAACAAGCAGCCCTGCGTGGAGAAGAAGAAAAAAATATATAAAACAATATCTTTGCATTTTTAACAATCACTGAGGTTTTGTAGCATTTTTTTCTTTTCTTTTTTTTTTCTTTTAGAGTAAAAATGTTCAAACGAGAATAATCAAAAAAAAAAGAGAGAATAATAGGGTCTGAGCCACACCCCAAGACTTAAAACTGAGGTTAAAAATGTGTAAGCGGAAAAGTTATATTAAACCTCCTACTCGCCAGGCTTGGTTTAGACAAGTTGAGAAGTCAGAGAGAAAAAAAATATAGCATGGCAGCTTGGATTGAACGCCCCACTTCTTCAAAGTGGTGGTGGTGGTGGTGGGAGGGGGGTACGGACTTAATTGAAAACAGGAATTGTTTTTATATATTTCCTTTATATCGTTACCCCTTCAAAACAAAAACCTAAGCCTACGGACAAGAACTGAGCTTCTGTGTTTGACATGTAAAGTTTACTGTAAATAATATCACAAGGACAAGCATGTGACTACACACAAAGCAAGAACAAGCTGGAGACACATGCCCATGGAAAACAGCTACATATTTGAAGCCACAAACAAAATCACCCGCTCTCTCACTCTTAGTCACTCTTACACACACACACAGAAGGGGAGAGAGAAGTGCATATACAATCACAATACAGCTGACAGCCTTAAATGCCTATGGGGATGCGGGGGTTTTCCGAAGAGTGCATTTAATTCTCTGAGGTCATGGTTAGGTTTGTAGATCTTCAGTCTGTAAAAAAAAAAAAAAGGCTACACACATGGTTGTGGGAGGGGGGAGGAGGGAGTCGGGCATGCAGGCCAAGTTGTGAGGATCAGCAGACAAACTTTGGTGTAATTGTTGCACAATGGATGACTGGAAACTTCTTGGAAAACTGGAAAAGTCTGTGGTGACGGTAAGACCGTTTCAATTCTCACCACCGAATCCAAATCCCTGTGTGACCAGTAGCAGGTAGCTTTCATTATTAAATTTTACCTTATGTGATTCATCCATTTCCCCATTGTAATGAGCTGCCTGAGATAATCGGTGGCACAGCGCAAGGTCTGAAAATGACCAATGTCTAATTTCCCTTTAAAACTGTTGGTGACCAGGAAATTCCAAATTCTATCAGCAGCTCTTTCCACTGAGTAACCTTTCCTCTATGTGTGTGTGTGTGTGTACTTGAGTGGCTGTCTGGCTGGCTCTGTTCCTTCAGTGAGAACTGAGAGGACAGGCAGCAGATGACAGGCAGCTGGAGCGACCATAACACACACACATTCTCACTCATACATACACACTGCAGGCCACCCTGGTCACACCCAAGGCATCCCAAGCACGCAGGGCCAGGCACTCTCACAGAGGTCTCTAAATATGCCTTTGGGTCTGTGGGTGACTCAATCTCACTGTGCACGCTTGTCTGTATGTGCATGGGCACATATGTGAAAGAGAGGGTCAGTGTTCAAAATGGCAGCTCTATGTGGCGCTCCAGATGTAGCGTGTGCTTGAACATTTAGGACATCTAATATGTTGCTGATGAAGGGCTCAGTTGACAATAAGGTGGCGAATGAATAGAGAGAACTGTAACAGTGGGCCGAGTGTCTCTTCTCTCAGCTATCCTCCCATCCCAGGGGCCAACAGCACGGTGACCTCACCCTGCCTCCACCCTACACACTCCCCCTCCAACACTTCCTGGCTGGCCCAAAGCTGGAGCACAGCTGGAGCATGCAGCAAGAGAATACTGAGAAAAAAAAGTGGATTTGGATGATTACTTAACCATTCCCTCTCTATTTTGTTCCATCCTACTCTGATTCATGTTTTATCCAAGCTCGCTCTTACTCACCAAGTCGGTCAAACACCCACGTAAGCACTCTTGCATTCCTGAGCACAGGCACACACACACACACACACACATTTACACACGACTCCACTCCCAGAAAGCTTGAGGTTTTTTGCTGTCAACATGACGTTTTTCTGGAGATTGTGGTGTGAATGAGGCAGCGCTTCGCTTGAGATGAATCTAGTACAACTTTCTTTTGCTTCTTTGAGCGTCCCAGTGAACTGTCAATCAAAATAAACAGTCACAGATGGAGAGGGGTAGAGAGGGCTTTAGCCAGGCTTTACCATCCGAGGTATACGCTGCCAAAAGGCAATTGTCTGATACAGGGAGGCCAGGAGATGGCCTCACGCTCAGCTGCGTTTCCGGAGCTCAGAGCCAGACACCTCTAAATTACATGCAAAGCTTCACATTGAGTGTTTATGTTTCAAATAAACACTGCAGATAGATTCAGATTTCAAGCCTCAATCCACCCAGAAAAAAAAAAAACTTGTCTCTCGATAGATGTGGGAGTATTAAGGTTGTTTAAAAGATCAAATATTTGTTCAGTGCTGTTTTTTGATATTGGGTTTAATCCAGCATTTGAATGCAACATTCAGATTTATTACATTCACACCTGCAGGATGGTGCCAGCTTGTGTGTTTACCTCTGCTGTTCTGTTTTTTGTCATAAAAGCATCAACAGAAAAACACAGAGAGGTCAATCTAATATGTGCACGGTCAATGTAGTTTTATACACTGCATGTGCTGACTTCTTCAGTCAATACGTTTGGCTGTTTTTTAAATTTCAATTGTTTTATTATCAGTGCAAAATGTAAATCCAGCCTGATTCAATGACTGAATGAGCTAAGAAAATAAAATAAATATGACTCAACCTAACCCAGCACATGCACATGCACATGCATAAGCACAAGCGCACACAGTGCATCTGTTTATCGTCTAATGGCTCTGATTGGCTGTGTAAACTCGGGGGAGGAGGAGGAGGAAGAGGAGGAGGAGAGTCAGAGCCTGGCTGGTAGGATGATGAAGAGATCCAGCATCAGCCGGACTTTTCCCCCACTCCTCTCCAGCTTAGCCCTGAGGGAGCCACGGCCAGAGGGAGGGGAGCACAAACTGGATGACGGAGTTGTAAAATCAAGAACCAACACCCAGCACAGTGTGTTTTTTAAAGTCGTCTCTCCACATGGAGCTCTGGGATTCTTCTCCCTGGAGTGTTGTTGTCTATCTCTGGACACGCCCTGATTTATGATGCTGTTGAGATTTGGGGGAAGTGAATGAGCTTTTAAGCCGTTTACACTTTTTTTCCGCTAGTGAGTTGGGGCTTGGATATAAAGTCACATGAAAACAGGAAGGTGATAGACTGTAATGGAAACTCTTTCTGATTGGCTCAGCCACCGTTGATATTAGTGGGTGCACTATAAAATCACTGAGGTTCAGCCCACATGAACAGAGGACACTGTGTGTTTTATAAAGCTAAGAGAGGAATGCAGAGGCCTGAACACAGCCCCTCATCCCACCCAACCAAGTATGAAGTATGAGTAACATGTTGAATATCCCTCAGTATAGCTGCGTCCTCAAAAGCATTTTGAAGTGATGTCATAGCCGCTGAGATGCATTACTAAGTATACATTCTGGCACTTGTTTATAATCTTTAGGCTTAATAACTAATATCTGCTAAAGTAGAGTTTAATTGAAAGTACAGCTGAGGATGTGAAAAGTTGAAATTAGTTTTGGAGAAACATTGGGGTGTTCAGAAAAATGACTTTTGTACATGCAAGGCTGCTGCATATTAAAAAATGACTTAAGTTTGCCAACGACAGGTGTCACCGAATGAAAGAAATGTGTCAGACAAAAGGAAGCATTTATTTCCAGATAATTATCACCCAAAATATTTGAAGGCATCAAAGTCTGAGATTGTCCTTCAGCTCCCTTCTGTCCATGCAGTGAATGAGTGGCACTGGTATTACTCATTACGTCAGGGGAGAGGGGAGACTAAGTTGAATTAGGACTGAAAGGTCAAAGTTCAAAGCTGGCCTACGGGAGGTGACCCTTTGTGATCCCTTACTTCCTGGTCATCTTTGGAGTATTTCACTCCACAGTGGGCACACAGAGTCTACAAAACAAGGGGGGTATTGTATGGACATGCAGCCTCCTCTTGGGATGGCGCCAAGTCTGTGTTGGCAAGGATGTAGCCTTAGTGTGTGATCAACATCTGAAGCCTCTTTTTATCAGTCCCAGGTTCTCTGATAGATTGACTGCTCCCTCCAATGAGTGACATTCACTGTTGAATGAAATTTTAAATGTAAGGATTTTATTTTGTTTGTTTTTTTAATATACTTAAATATGATATTATATAAATATATTCTTATCCACAACTTACCAAAAGTTTGTGCATGGGGCTTTACATTTGATAGTGACCTTCAACATTTGGGAGTATGGAGGAGTGCAGCATGCATGGAGGTATATGGAGTTCTCTCCTTCCTTCAGTGTCAGCCAGCCGTGGGCAGACCTTGGAAAGGAAGCAGCTTCTGGCAGAGTTGAGAGGGTAGAGAGCAGCACAGAGCCCCCAGCCCCATCCTATGTGGTCATGGCTGAGTGCAGTACAGGCCAGGCCAGACCTCCTGGGGACACACATGGCTGCAGGAACCGATCTCCTCTTCAGCAGAGTGAGACAACTGTTAGCACAGCACCACTCAGACAGAAGGGAAGAATGGAAAATGAGGGGATGAATCATTGTTTCTGTGCTTATGGCAAAAATGAGGTCTCCGTGTTCAGATTTTAGCACTTCATGCTGTTCACAGAAAACAGCACATCAAAAACAGTCATGGTGGAAGTCGATATGATTGCCCAACTAAGTTCTGAAATTGTAACTGGAAAAGAAAACATCAAAACTTCTCAAATATAGCTCTAGCTGTTTGTCCATTGGTATCAAGAAGAACAATAAAAGTTTTCTGAATGCGTTTCTGCTGCAGAGTTGAAGGTTGATTTAGCAATTGTGGCTCTGCAAGATGGAAAAACAACATATTTTAACGCTGAAGGCTTGAGTCCTGCCCAAAGAGGTTATGACACAATCTCCAGATTTATAAAGGAAACTGCTCGTTGCAGGAGCTGCTTCCCCCCTGGAATAACTTTTCCATCTGACATACCTGCTGCAATTCCTGAGCAGGGAGACTGCACTGATGTTTCAGAGGATGGGCTACTTTTTCACAGTCTCCAGCTAAGGCATCTGAAGGTCTTTAAAGCAAGGACACCGGAGAAGCTCCCTGCTCCTCCCCCCACCACGTGTATGCGTGAGTGTAGTGGGTGTGTGTGTGTGTGTGTGTGTGTGTGTGTGTGTGTGTGTGTGGTCTCTTGCTGCCCGCCCAGCAGTTCCAGAGTTTAGAGGTCAAGAGGTCAACACTGGGTACTGGAATGTTTATGTTTGCCGCTCCTGTTAGCGCCAATATCCATACTGCTGCTGCATCTTGCTTTCTTCCTGATCTATCTTTGAGAACACAAAGGGTGAAAAAAAAGTTCTCTAATGATAACATTTGTGAGTTTGAATGTTTTGCACTTTGTTTGGTTAATATGGCAGACTAGACTCTAGGCAGACACAGAGCGTATGAAAAGGTAAAGACAAATCGCTGTGGCGATAATGTTTGAGATTTAATCAATAAAATGAGCAAAGGAGGAACTTCTTGACTGAGAAATATAAAATGATGATCATTGATTCATTTGACATGCTGTCAAACTTTATCTCAGCACAACTTTGTAATACAGAACTGAACAGTATTGACAATTCAGAAATTTTGCACCAACACTTATCACCAAGGACAGAGCTTATTCCCTGGAAGAGGGATTTCTTTCTTGCTTGCATGAAAGCTTAACTTGGCACACTTAAAATTCTATACATCTTTTATAGGCGGGCCCTCTCACTGGGGTACAGTGTGCCCTCCCAGACACTGTGCACACATTTGGTCAGAGATATGTGTATCAAAGCATGGGAAAGGATGTCTGGAAGGCATCCAGGTTTTTCATTCTTGCTTCCAGCCACAAACACACAGTTGGGGCTTTTCGAACCATGGCACTCGCCTTCTAGCTCTGTGCCAGAAAACAACTCCACACGCTCTCGTACACACACAAACACACCACACCCGCACACTCCCCCATCCCTCCTCCACAGTGCAGAACTACACAGCAGAAACGGCTGTTTGTTTATGA
>OMNW01019208.1:42911-58579 GCA_900303245.1 Selene dorsalis | reverse complement strand
TTATGACTCCTTTTCCTGGGGAATATAAGTATCAAAGAAGGCTGTCCATTTGCAATGTGTATTACCCCCGAGATCCATAATAAGATTTATCTTTACACCATCTCATTTCATCACTTCACTGTGTGACCGTTCGACGGATCGTCTTGAATTTTTAGCGTGGGCTCCCTCTGCAGTGCTAATTTCCAACACTAAAAAAAAGGGAAGAGGGAAGAGACTCCTCTGACAAATTGTTCTTCTGTTATTCTCAAAGCTCTATGGCAACTCAGAGTTCATATTTACATTTGCCAAGCTTGTAAGCATAAGTCTGAAGCATGCCATTGAAAGAAAGCTGACAACTTTAGAAAAAGACAAATGGAAGGGACTTTGACTTGGTTTGCATTGTTTTTCCCTGCTTCTATTTTAGTTGGAACATTGTCTGCATCACAACAACAAATGATGGTAGTGCAGTTTTTGGTGATTGTGGAGGTGGTGGTAGAGGAGGATAGGGAGGGTTCCCCTCTGACTAGCTGTCACTGTGGTTCTAAATCAGGCGTCATAGCCATTTCTCATTAAAAACCATCCACTAGACACATGGCCCTGAAAGTCATCCAAACAGAGCTTGTTTTGACCCTTTTACATCCCTTTTTCTTCTGGAGCCAGTGAGACGAGCAGAAAACTAGTCTGCAGCTGGTACACGATTGACAAGGTAATTTTAGATGTTCTACTGAGGGACTTTCTGCAGTATTTTCTCACTGCAGAAAAATATGAGCATATATTTTTCTAATCCCTACAATTTTCGTCTCTGAGCTCAATTCTACAGGCTGGCTCAAATGCAAGCGTTTCAGTCTCAATTACATTTAATGGATGGATTAGACATCTTGCCTATTCAGTTTATACGTTATGCCGTTGAGCACGTGAACTGGGTTGGAACTGCGGGGGAGCGATGCTTGTTTTTTTTTGGCAACCGGCCTCTGAGGTGCACTAGGCCTGGCTGCCAAAACAGGCGACGTTTGCCTCCATCAAAATTCCCCAAAGTTAACCTTGTAGCAAGCAAGGTGGAAAAAACGACATGTCTTGCATCTCTGCACAACAGCTCAAGACATGTCATACTGCTTTCCCCTGCTTCGCTGTTCTTAGCTTCTTGAAGAACATATATAAATATATATATATATATAAAAAAAAAAAGCCATGCTGACAAAGTGCTAAAGTTATGAGTTCTTTTGTGCCTGAGGATGAAAGACTCAATTTCCCACAGTACTATAAAAAGCTATACTTGTCTGTGCAGCCTGTGCTTTCCAATTATCAATCATTTACTGTGATCAATAATCACTAAATAGCTACAATACTTTTCAATGCAGAAGGTTAGACATTTTATTTTTGACCTGTATTTATCACATCTTCATTCAGGAACAATCACACAATTAAACACTAACGGCTTTGTTTTGGGTATCTGGGGGAGGTTTACATTTAAAGGAATGGTCAGAGATTCCAGGAGAAAAGCTTATTGCCTACATGCTGAGACTTACATGATAAGACTGACACTACTCAGTTCTGTGCTGTACTGACCATCTACACCTGTTTTTGGAAGAAAACTTTTAAAAAATACACATCAAACCAGTCCTACTGTCAAAGTTCCACAGAGATAATATTAATCCAAGACAGTGCTCATCCTTGAAGTCTTTCACAAAAGTCAGTTTACTTTTCTATCAGTTCACACACTTTCCTATCTGCTTCTGAGTAGTGGTCAAAATTATTTTCTGCAGAAGTTACAATTTTTCAGACCGTCTCTTTGAGTGCCTCATCTGTGAAGGTGGTAATTCTTGGCTGCATGATTTGATCCATTTTCTGTTTCTGGAGCAGAGATGTCAGGACTTGTTTTCACATGTCGTAAATTCATTTCATCCGTGGCCCGTAGAAAAGTCTGTGGGTTAAACTGGGCAAACCAAACAGGGCTGACTATCTCCAAAATACACTGGATGACAGGGGAGGCTTGAGGACACTAGCTAGCCGGGCAACATTAAGGCTACAAACAATCCACAATGAAACAGGCTCTATAGGGGCCAGTACTACACCTACATCACTTTATCACTGTCTTATGTTCAAGCCACTACTGTATAGTTCAGTATGTAGATGGAGCCTGCAGTGGGTTATCTGAACAAAAACTCTCAAAGAAGGGGGAAAACAGCTGGCATGACTCTGTCCAAAGGAAACAAAATCCTTTAACACTCACTAATTAAAACATTATATCTTGTTTCTCTATTCTGTGGAGAAATCAAGGGGTAAAAAACAGCAAATTGCCACTTATAATGGGGACTGTGTGCCAAATTATTTCTTGGAAACTCCACTGAGCTCCTTGGACTTCAGCACAGCTGAGAAAAGAGTGGCACAGAACCACCAGTAAAACAACCAGGTGTCATTTTAACAGTCCAGATTTACATGAGTGGTATCAATCTTCTTCTAACTGCTGCCAAAGAAGCACAAAAGTGCATCATGTAAAAAAGCTCAGAAAGTGTGTTACTTTTTGTGGTGCTGGAACCACTTACACAGTTTACCATGCATATATGAGAAGCTGTGTGTCACTGCGGTGCGGAGTCATCCCCTCGTGCTGGACAACTAGCTCCATGTGACATGTATACCTATACAAACAAGCCATTTTGTTTTGCTTCTACTGAAAACTAATGTCTACAACTTACACAAGACTGACAACGCAAATGGCATCACTTTTTAGGACGCGTATGATCAAAGCACTGCAACATTTTAAACATCAAATAGAAAATCTTAAAAAGCTGGGTAATGAGCGGCCAGGTTTTCTTTTTTTTTTTCGGTGCGAACACATATTCATTATATTATAGGCAGGACGTGCTGAAAGGTCTTCTGTCTGCAAACAGACTGAACACACACATTACTCAGTCTCCATCCTTTCTAATCAGTCTCAGCTTTATCACAGTCATCACGCTGCTGAGGGGCTGACATCACCCTGCTCCATGTTAGCAAATGCCACATGAAACGAGCAGAATTTCCCAACATTCAAAGCGAGCTACCAACAAATACTACAGAGGCATATACCCAACACGGTTTGATAACACAATGAGGCATTCCTTTGAAAAAAAAAAGATGAGGTGACTTTCAGTGTAACCCTTTTAATTTGTTTCATTCTGGGATGGGAGGGGAGGTTGTTATCATTCCAGTTCAAGTAATTAAAACATCACTCCGCATGTGCCAAAGAACTGCTGTTTTTCTCTTTTTTGCACAGGGTCTCCAAAGCATCAGCACATTACAAACCAATTTCCCTATATCAGCTTATATTCACATTTGATTCTTTCGCAGTGCTGATGGGAGTTGGAACACGGGTCTCTGTACACAGGAATCTAAATAACGTTATGAAGCCTGGCACAGACCTCATTTATAATCCAATGCCTTGGCTGAATTCCATTATGAGTTTTTCCCCTCCTTTATTTGTGGGAAATAAGGGAAAACTGAGATTATAAAAATGGCATCAACATACAGTAACTGCTTGGAAGCAGTGGCTCCGGCGTAAAAGCTACTATGTGCACAAAAGGTAGCCGAGGACAAGGTTTTATAAATTATCCTCCCTTTGGGGATAGCAACAATATATCAGCTTTGCTTGCTGTACTTTTATCATAGACTATTGATACTTGATACCCACAGGTCCTATTCTGAACTCGGGTCCAACTGCTTCATGTAAGACAGAGAGTGTGTGTGGAGGGAAAAAGGCTGAAATTACATCTTTCTCTATGGCTTTAGCAACCAGACTGAGGAGGCTAAAAACACAAATTAATCTCAAAGCAAACATGTCATCGTAGGCAGCTGCCTTTATCACAAACACCTCACACCCCTGCAAGCCAAATCATCATCTGGAACAAAACTGATAACGCATTTCGAAGTGCAGAAGCTACGGGCAAAACGCTGCTTTGATATTCCCTCAACTTTGCAGGAAAGTTGCAACACGCGCTCAGGTGTCACAAACGCAATGTCAGGATGGCGATCTGGGGACGGTGGCCCCCGTGCTGCGTACGGAAACCTTGGAACATCTGGAAAATCCCCCGGTGAGCGGCTGGCAGCCGGGCTGGGAGGAGGTGTCAGACCTGAGTGACACACAGATGTGTGGCCTCTTGGCCCTCCAAGGCTACGAGGCTGGGATAACTCATTAATCAGAGGACCCCGCCAGCCGGAAGATGCTACTGCCGCCAAGTGTTCCCCTGCACGCCACGCTGCCTCCGTAGCTCACAGACATAAACACATTACAGCCTGCAATGCATACTGTATATTAATTGACGTGTTGCATATGTTTCCTGTTCTTTTCTTGTCACAATCCCAGCCTGAAACTCTTCGATAATTGGCACAAATGACAACGACTGACAAATACTAATGCAGTCCTCTGCCACAACCACAAAATATGATCTATTCCCTTTATAGTATCAGGCACAAAACAACAAGCGCTGCACTGTATATCATCATTACTGTACACAGGGGGGGATGACAAAGAGTTACCTGTCACCTTGTCGTTGGTAAAGGCTATTTAATTACTTATCAAATAGCCTTCAATGTCAACAGACTAAATCTGTTTCATAAATGTGCAAGTAACAATTTTTGACTTTTTCCACTTCCCAAGGGGAGGAAAATCAATTTTAATCTAAAGTCCTCAAGCCGTTCCATATGTATGTCCCAGTGCAGCATACTGTACATCATCTGAGGCAATAAATGGCTGTGTGACAGAAGAGGAGGGGGAGGGAAAAAAAAAAACATAATTGAAGTTGTTGTTTGCATTGCTTAGTGAGGCACTTTTTGCTGAGTGGTGCCAGAGACATGTTATATTGTATTGTCAACATTCCTAATGAGTTGCTCTTATAATTTAGGAGCCCGGCAGCTGATGAAAGATGGAAGAAAAAAGGTGCAAAAATCTTTTGTGTTCCCTGTCTGCCATGTCGCTAGATGATAAGAACAACTGCACCCCCTTTGCTTTGAAACAACCCACTCGTTCTGATGCGTTTCTGTACATGTTAGTCACTCCAGAAGCTCTTCACAACACTTGATTTATATATAGGAATGTTATGCAAATGTGAGAATACTAATGCTCTTTTTTTTTTTCTTTCGAGTGTGCTCTCTGTGCGCCTGACACTGAGGTTGCTTTTCTTAATTCAACTCAGATTGCATTTTCTGACCCTTAATCCTGACAATGGCATTCAGAGGAGGGATTTCACATCCAGTTAAAATACATATATATTAATAGAGAGTATGAATTTGTTTATTTCTGTCTAAATGCTAAAGGGGCTGACTCCTTTCATCACCAGTTGGACTCTTGGCAGGCGAAATCCCAACAAATTAACTGGAATGACAACTCTGCCTTAAGCGTTGGAGGAAACTCGTTTGAGGCCACCATCTAGAGACTAATCTATTTATCACACTTGGCATTAAGTTGACCAAACGGCTGAGACCAATGCATCAAAACATTTGTTGGTTGTTACGTATTGAATCACTGCATTACACAAAGCTTTTCTGCATTTTCATTTTTTCCTCCCCCCAGTGATAGAAAGTCAGGCATGTTTATACATGAAATGCCCAGAGAATATTTGCTCTGAAGGGTTTCCTCCGTGAATCACAATAGCCTTCTTAGGGAGGGGGGGAGAAGGAGGGAGAGAGAGGGAGAGGGAGAGGGAGAGGAGAGGATGGACAAATCTGCTTACTTTGGAGCTTATTGAGCAGAATGAGTCATGCACAGAGATGAAACGTGACTGCAAAGCAAAAGGTAAGGAAAGCCTGACAAGAACAGAGGAGCACAGAGATGAGATGGAGCCGGAGAGGGGGGTACGGAGAGGTGAGACAGATAGGAGAGAAACAGAGACAATGGGGGGAGCGCAAGAGGGAGCGGAAGTACGGACAGGAGGGCATACACATGTGTACACATGTGTGTGTCAGTCTGCGTGTATGTGTGTGACTGGGAGGGGCCGGTGAAAGACGGGAGGGACAGGAACATTAAAGGCCAGATGAAATTAGTTCCATCAGGCCACTCTGATTGTTCTTTTTATAGAGTGACCTGCCACCGGGGGAGCTGGTGCCTTCTGGGAGTGTCACAGGCAGGGTTGCTGACACACAGCACTTTCAATATCACTGACTGAATTGTTCAAGGTGTCACTATTGATAGTGACACAGCACACTGAAAAGGAGCCAGCCTTCACATTTTGTTTTTTACTCCCTCCGTCTCTGCCTCTCCCGCTTTCACTCCTGCTTCTTCTACCTCGGTCGATGTAATTGTTTTCTCTCCGTTTTAAAAATAACTGTAAAGTCAAGCGGCGAGGGGGCCGTCTGGGAAGGTGGCGTTCTTCTCTCTAGCTTTTTATGAGTGAACGGCGTTGGTGTGGCAGCAAATCATCAAGCCTTTCCCCCTCCTGTCAATGTCATGACCTCACCGTGGCAAACCTCAAGCCTGCATTGGATTTCCTCTCATTCAGAAGGAACAATGCTGAGGGGTTTCCAGGCTACTTGAACATTAATGACTCAGGGGCCTTTAATTGTCAATGGGGACCAAGTCTCAGGTACAATAGACCGGGGACAGGGAGCTCTTTTTAATGCTATCGATTATTTATCCTGACCTTCATCCATGAAAAGAGGAGAAGGCAACAGAGAAGGGAAATGTTTCCTGAGCAACTGGACACCTCTGTTTTCTCCATCTTCTATTCACTGCAACAACCCCCCTGTTTTATCCTATCCTTAAGCCCAGCTGCCTCTCCCTCTCCCCTTCCCACTGTAGTCTTTAAAGCTCGTCCAAAAGAGTAATCCCCATAACTAAACCAAAAAAAAGTCCAAGTCCAATAGCATGAGGTAGCCAAAGCACTGGCTTGATAGCAAACAGCAGCCCTTCTTTCTTCACAACCACTCTGTGGGATTATGATGCACATGGAAATGAACATCACTTAATATATACAGAATAGCAACCATCAGCTGTGGATGCATTGCGGATCGCATAAGTAACAATCATTGAGTTTCAATCCTTTCAGAATATCAACATTTCTAAAAGGGATATTAATCAGGTGTTATTTTCATTAGGTTGATCATCTACAGGTTGGGAAAAGCCCGGTGTTATCATGAAGGGTTTGCAGGTATGACTGTGTTCACCATATGCTTAAGAAAATGGAAATTCACCGACCATCAGGGGAATTACAAAGAGAGAGAGGCAAGTTTCAAAGCCAGCAGTTAAGCTTGTTGACACATTTTAATCTAGGAAAGCCAGACGAGCGCCTTCCAACCCATGACTTTGTGAGGAGATGTAAAGGCTGGAGTGTGCTTGAAACAGATGTCAGGCTCTTTTTTCCCCCGTCCCTCTGAGTGTGATATGGATGCCATCAACATCACGGGCTGCATTCATAACAGCCTTATTGTACCTGGGCTCAGCTCAATTGGAATTCTACGCCACGCCATGCTGTTAAGGCTCTATCTTAAAACATGCACCTGGCTACGTATGGAAAATAAGCTCGTTACCCGCTGGAGGGAGATGAGGAACCCCGCTGGCTCTCTGCAAACTCACCTTGATGGCCAAAAGCCTTTTTCCGAAACAAAGTCTCTATATTTTCTGGAAAACAAGGGGAATGCAATTGATCTTTAATTTGCATAATCCATTTGTGATTACACGGCTAATTTTCACCTCAGGTTTATCGTAACTCTGCCAAACTTTGATATGACCAAACACGAGCACATAAATATTTATCAAACTATGAAAAGTCCAATTTCAAATTAAAAGTTTGTATTGCAGCATGCTGAATTTGAGGGAGGAAAAAAAAAAACACTCAAAATATCACAAACTCCACCTTTACAATGAGGCAACTTGCAACAAGAAACTGAAATGTTTTGTTGGTATCTAGTCAGAGTTTCTTCCTGGGTAGATTCAAAGGGAAGCAATGAAGCTGGGAGAAAATAACGGAAAGAGCCCCAGTGCACTGGAAAATATAAAAATATCCATCAGAGGGAGTGACAGTGGGTGACTCAAAGTGTGACACTACATGAAGTTACTTTGCTATCCTGAATTATTTGTAGCCGCAAATGCCTTGGATGACTGCTGAGAACCAACCTCAAATCAACAGCTAAATTAGCTTCCTGTCATTTCACGGAAAAGTGATCAAAGTTGATTTTCATAACAGTCTACATGGGTAGGACATTTCCTATCTAATTGTAGCGGTGGCTGCAGCAATGTTGAGCGCTCTCTTACATAACATCGTAAGTATTATTTTTAATAATCATCATCGTCACCACCACCATTTGTGTAGCACCTTTCATGCAAGGATGCAACTGAAAGTGCTTCACAGACGGCATTAAAAAGAAAAAGGCCGAGAGGTGAATAAACCATAACAATAGGCTAATTAAAGGAAATGATAAAGCCAGCCCAAAAAGGTACGGTTTTCATTTCTATTACAAAAACCAAGGGAAAGTGCTGCTCGAAGATCTGAGAGTGTTCCAACAGAAAGCAGCCTCACCACATTTCTTGTGGCAAAACTTGGGGAACTTCAAAAAGAAAGGCAGTGGAATATCTGATCAGAAAATGAAAGGCAGTTGCTAGAGATAGGAAGGTGCTCGGTTATGTTAAGGCTTTATGGACGAGTAAAATGACTTTTAAATTACTTCTATAACCAAAGCAGTGACACAGTCGTGATAATGGTACAATGGTAATGTGATCTCTCTTTGTACTAAAACTCCTGACTGCAGTATTTTGAATTAACCAATGTTCTTATTGATTTTTTAAGAAGACAGTGGTGGTAATCTAAGTAGTTTGAAATAAAAAGCACGTATCAGCATTTGAAAATTGTTTTCTTGAGTTAAAATTT
Source organism: Selene dorsalis (assembly GCA_900303245.1). Classification (NCBI taxonomy): domain Eukaryota; kingdom Metazoa; phylum Chordata; class Actinopteri; order Carangiformes; family Carangidae; genus Selene; species Selene dorsalis. The sequence continues at coordinate 49,766 of OMNW01019208.1, read as the reverse complement.
GTCCTCCTTTGGTCATTTTTCCCAGGATAAAAATATATAAAAATATGTTTGTGCAACTTGGCAGATAAATCTATGTCCAAGTTCTAATGTCAGGCCTGAGCTGTATGAGTACTAATTTCCTTTGAAGACTTCTTTTTCTATAAATCAGTAAAACAAGCTATGACATCCAGCATGGAAATTTTTTTTAATATTGTTTGTATTTGACTAAACATATGATGGTGATCTAAATAGTATCTTTGAACATCAAAGATTGATCTGATATTAGCCAGATCACAGTCATCAAAATCAGGTTTCCTCCAGAGGTTTCCTATAGGCTACATCTTGCAAATAGTGAGACCAAGTGCAATTATATCCTCTGTGACTTAATTCTTGCTGGGAGAGCCTGGAAACTACAGTTAAACAGGTACGTAGGAAGAACTAGGATGACTTCATCTTGTTGCTGCATTCATTGAATATTATCACACATCATTATCTCTAATACAGGCTCTACAGTGGGGTTTTTTCTTTCAAAAAGAAAAAAAAAACGAAAACTAAGACTAACAGTGTTTTTATTGGGGTAGAAAGAAATAATACATCAAGAAATCCAATACTGTGTGGAATTTCCAGCTTGGAGATCACACAAGCAACTGAAGTAATACATCAGTTAAATAAAAGCAGATATAAAATGCTTGGTGACAACCACTTGAGCGCAGATGAATACATTTAAACTCTTTCTCTGACCTTAGCAGTTACCTGTCAGTGTAAGAAGACATCCAAAAACCATCTGTACAATACCTAATGAGAAACCATCCTAAAATCCAAATCTGTTCTATACTTAAACATCGTCTGACTCTACAGTGCTTTTTTTTTTTTTTTTTGGTGATTGATGAAAATATACAGACCGAGAGATCCAATCAGTTCAGCCTCAGAACATTATGGATCTTTGTTTCCTCTCATCAAATCCAAGGTTAGAAACTGTGACAATGAACTGACTGGAACATTATCAGTTGCTTTTGTATCAAAACCTGTTCAGAGTTGGTCAAGATTTCTCTAAAAGCTTCTCCCAGCTTGCTCCTTAATCAAAAACCAGTTCAGAAATTGAACTGTCACACAGGAGCTTATGCAGTGCACATCTGCACACCGCTTAAGTTATACATAAACATTGCTGCCATGGAGCCAGATAAGCAATAGGCATGCCTGAGGGAGATAGTGGAGGTCAGTCCCCTTGTCCATTCATATTCCTCTCTCCCTCTCTCTCCCCTGCTGGCCTTTCATGCTAATTATAAGATTTTGCTGTAATCCAGCACAAAGCCACAATCTGCCATACAGGAAATGTTTATACCCCTGCAAACAGTGAGCTGCTCTAATATGTTACTGTACATTTCCTTCACTTAATGGTTAATGGGATCTCTTCTCACCTCTGCTTGGCAGGGGTCGCACACTTACATGGTTACACAGACTTATGCAAATATGGTCAGCTCTCCTGCAGTGTTTGTGTGTGAGGCAACGCGCGTAGTGTGGAATTACTGGCATAGTGGGGGGGTCCCAGGAATCACAGCAGAGGTTTAACTCCCAGCAGGACAGGTTAACAGTGTAACACAGCCTGAAGGTCAATTATTCTTACTCATTTGTTTGTTTAAGGCCGAGTGGTGCTGCTCCACCGAGGCCACCCTTACCTTGGTTTGATATTTTCCCTTATAACAGCCGACGCAAGGTAGTTATGTCTCAACAACTGATTGAACACATACCTGCACTTGCTCAATTTATGATGATTACTCCAAAATGGCTGCCTTGTCTTAAGACCGTGGTTATGCTGTAGAGATCAGGGGTTTTCAAAGTATGGGAAAGTGAGCCCCCTCTTGATTCAGCTGAAAATCGACTTGCATTTTCATCACAAGAAGCAGAGCGAAGGTACATTGCGCACCTAGGTCCTTATTAGCCTCTTGATAATGCGCCTGTAAATTAAACTTTAAATCTCCACCACCAAATCTACACGACTTCACACAACAGGGCAAGTTTACTGGTTTATTTGAAGATGGGTGCTGTGCACGAAAATTACAACTGTGTTGGTCTGAAAGTAACAAAGGACACTTGGGCTGTGTTTGCACAGATCATGCTATCTGCTTTGAGTTTGCCCCAGATTCTGTCACTGTGGCAACTAAAACTCGATAAGTTTTACCACAAACCTAGCAAGTTCAGCGAACCAGATATTTATAGTTATTTTTCCCTAGTTTATCAGTTTTTATGCTGCTGAGGCTCACCCAACGCTTTGAAAACCTCTGCTGTACATAATTCATCAGAGGGGTTTCCACTGTCTTTCACGCTGAGGGGGGATAACTGTCCAGTCACTGCCAGCCAAGGTCTGGGTCCACCAGCTAATGGCACAGTGCTCCAATTAGAGGTGACAGAGAGGAAGGTCCTGACCCCCATAAACCTTGTCAGTGGAGAGCTGTCAATCAGAGCACGGCAAAGGGGAGGACCCATCGCCTGGCAGTTATTGGCATGATGGGCGAAACCAGGTCCGTTGTGATGAGGTCGACATTGACCTGTGTGCTTATCTCCGATCAAACATCTGCTGCTGATACGGGTGCAGGAGGGAGGTGCCGGGGCGGAGCCGAGTGAAACCTGCATCAGTTATGGTTTAAGAACATGACGGCGGGGATGAATGAATGGCTTTTCAATTAGAGGTCACCTGGACACTTCCCATTGTCATGCACATGTGAGATTCAATTTCCTGATTGCTCAAGTCTGTCCTCATGCCTCTCTATAGGAGCACATATTACTGTGAATCTAAAAGGGGTTCATTCCATCCATCAAGTACTGAAAATTGGGGTACTCCTGCAAATTTATCTCCCGTGTTTTGAAATGGCTGGGCACAAGAGTATTACATCAGTCTGCAAAGGCATTGTCATTTATTCAAACAATGATTTTAAAATGCATGAGATGCAGGAACAAACAGCAAATCTAAATGGAGATGATTTCTGTGCTCTGAGATGTTTTTGACAGCCATAAGGCGATTTCACGTATCGCACAAGACGGTAAAGAAATCAGAAAAGGCTACTCTGCTTTAATCTTACAAGGAAAATGTGAAAAACTTTCACCTCCACGTCACCTGAGGGCTCTGACTTTTTTATAACTGGTCTTAATTTCCACATTAAAAAAATAATTTGACACATTTAGAAGAAATCACAACTGTTTTTTTTTTTTGCTATCTTTTATACAATGACAGATCAACATTCTGTATACTGTATACTGTATTTGCATTTAATGTTCTCTCATGACATCTTTTTATGACATTTGTATATTGATCTTTCAAAATCCAGGTCTTTTTCATTAAATTAGATCAGTTTAGTAGATAAATTCAACATTGTATGCTCTAGGTGTAGTCAAAGTGAAACTGTGCACAAGTTTCCAAAAAAAACTACACCTTCCAAGACAGCCCTCGAAAATCTTTCATCTTCTGCCAGCTGAGAAGTATGTAGGAAAAAAAGTAGGCTGCAGTAAACATAGTTGCTATTGCAACACAGGCACAGAAGACGAGAACAGTGCCAGTAAAACAAATGCACTTCAAGCTCTCTCTGCCCACTGACCTGCATTTCCTGCTTTCCCAATGCACCTGCATTCTGGCTCAGACTGCTCTTTGGGGGCTGAGTTTCAGAGTGTGGCTCTTTCAAAGACTGGATACACATGTTAATTCTCAAAGTGTTTTTAAATTGAACTCCTGAGGGGGAAAAGAAGATTTTCCAATGCAGAAATTAAATTCTACATTTCAAGTGAATGCCGAAATCACCATCTTGCAAGCATATTTTAGGGTATTACATTACAAGTGTGTATTAATAGCTTCTAATTAGTTCCTTATGTTAGCTTCTGCAGCACCTTCTGCAGTGACAACATTGTCCCACAGTGGAGGTGGTTTAATTCCTTAGGCAACATCAGTGAATAAGGTTTAACAAACTTATTTTTATATTACAATATATTTTACTTAGAAATATAAAGTATTTTTATTCCACATGGATAAATAGTAGTATTTTTGCCATGTTCAAGTTGGCATGGAGGACCAGAGGACCAGAGACAGCACAGAGGCTGACTTATTATTGGATCTGTGCAGAGCTTTTTGAGGTTACCAGGAATGATCTCACACTCATTTCAGGCATTAGGTAACACTGATTATCATCCTACCTGGGCTGTGTTGTGACTCTCTGCTCCTGCAATATTGTTCGGTCTCACATCGTGGGATAGCTCAGACAAGGTGTTGTCACTGACAACACAAACTATCCTCTCCACATTCTCTGCTTCAGACATGTGGAGATTCCTTGACACTGACAACCATGAGGTAGTGCTATGACAACCTGTTAGTACGGTAAGGTGTCTGTGTGTGAGTCTGTGTGTGTGTGTGTGAACACTCGTAAGGGTGTTTGATGGAAAGATGATTGAGGGGATGGAACATGGCAAAAGACATGCAGTCCTAGTCGCTGTCATTCTGAGAGGTGTGTGATGAAGTTGGTGTGTCTGCAAGCGACTTGTTTTTCTGTCCGTCTTTAACTCCTAACCGAGCACGCCCTGCCGTCCTCTCCCTGCTCCACTTCTCCCCCTCCTTACCTCACCTTGTCCCAAAGCCCAGCACAATACATCACCGGGTGTCCAGACCGCCGCTCTGTAATAACTCTGCAATCTCTGGAGGAAATACCCCGTCACAATGCATGAGACAACATCTTTTTTTAATCAATTGAGCGAAACAAACAATGCACACTGACAAACACTGCCAACTACCACCAAAAACACGCTGAATGAAGAGTGATACACAAATGGAAAACTAAATTACCGCCACCATCTTTCTGCGGACACATTCCGCACTGGGAGAGAATGAAAGAGGAGAGAGAGAAGACACTGCGGGGACAGAGAACAAGAAAGAAATGAACACTTAATCATGAAATTATGCCCATTCTAATTTTGTTCCTTTCCATCACTTTCAATTATAAAACACCGCCTTTAAGAATGAGTTACTTTATAACTACAGAAGGACCAATAGTCCCTAAAGCTGCATGTTACATTAGTAGACTATGTGGAGAGCAAACGACTTTCATTTAGCTTTACAGCTGACTAGCTTTTATGTCCCTCTGAAAACTATCCTCAGAGCCAAATGGTCACGTGGAGGAGAATGATAGTGGGGGGAGAGGGGGGTTAAAGATGGATGTGAGGAGGGAGTATATTAGTCCACAAGCACAATGGCTATAATTAATCATCAGCTGTGTTATTTCTTATCAGGAGATTATTTAGGGGAGGAGGGGCTGTGAGATGGGATGGAATAGACTGAGGTGATAGGGAGTGTTCAACGGGGAAAGGTGTGCAGAGGAAGCAGCGCAGCTGTCACCACAACAAACACCGTGTCGGCACTCATTTGATTGGGAAACATAATAAGCAGGTAAGGGCTGCTCGGTTATGGCAAAAAAATCATAATCAAGATCATTTTGTCAATGTTGAGACCAAGAATGTTTAACAACTGTTCACTGACTTTGCAAACATGACGCATTTATCAAAGTTTAGGGAGGAAAACCTGCCAGCCGTACGTTTCTCTGACCTTTACATATTATTCACATGAAAAAAACAACAACAACAAAAAAACTAAGTGTAAAAGAGATATAGAAATAACAAATAACCAGGACAGCTTGTTTACATGGTCTGGTTTTAGATATGAGCGCTGGCGTGAGACAATATTTTCAACTCTGAGAAGGCTCTCATGGCTGAGATGCACAGATTCTGCCAGTGTCATTGCCTCCAACACTCCAGTGGGTCCCCTCGGTATACAGAGTCTCTGCCTGGAGGCAGGACTGTATAGCTCAAGACCTATGGCCTTGTCCTCTTACAGCTTTGCCTACAGTGACCTTGAAGAAGCTGCCACAGGGCTTGTCTTCTTCTTGGACATAGCAGCACTCTTCATGTCAGCAGCAGGCCATTGCCATTGTTACAACTACTACTACTGTCGATTGTTCTGTTCATGAAGTCTGTGTCGTCCTTGCTCACTGAGTTGTTAAAGAGGCGAAGACCACACAGTTACGAATTAAAGCCTGAATCTGTTGGGTTGGGCTGGGTGACTTACTAATGGCTACTCCTCTAAAAAGAGGGTGAGATGTCCAAGTTAGTCGTTAGGAAGGAGGCAACATCCCTCTGCTGCTCCAAGAACATGTTTATCACAGTCAGCCTAGTCAGAATCTGGTTGGACATTCTGCCTTCAGTGAGTATTCAGGCACATTCAGCTTCTTCTGCAACCATCACTTCTTCTGTTTTGTACCATGTGGTCCCCAGGAAGAAAAAAAATGCCATATGACGACACTTCACTTTCAAGTTGTAATCACAGTATCGACCCCGCGTCGATGTAATGAATCATAAAACTACACGGTACAACTTAACCAGCGGCCGTCCGTGGTGGTGGCAGAGTATCTGGCCATCATTTGCAGCTTCTTCGTGACATTTATTAAACAGGTCAGTGCGACTCTGGTGAAACAGTGACATGATGGTGTTGAATCCCTGGCTGCTAACAGTGCTAATTGGGAACACGTCTTTGGCTCAGAAGAATGCTATGGCATCTGTTACTTCTTTATGTCTTTGAAAGCTGGATGGGTCGGCAGCTGCATTATAATGAGTGTTCTTAATCAATGTGTGTGTTGCAGTGTTTTTGCTCCTTTATTGTTTGGTCATAGACCACTTCAACAAATTGCTTGTATTGTCTTGTGGCACAGACAGCACCATGTAACAGTATTTACTGAGCTTCCACACAGCAGAATTACTTTTACCTTTTCTGTTGACCAAACTGCTCCGTCTGTCATTTTGGCTTGAGCCTGGCTGAGGGCAAGTTTGGGGGGGGGGGCATCGATGTAA
>OMNW01019208.1:22130-32445 GCA_900303245.1 Selene dorsalis | reverse complement strand
GGGGGGGAGTCAGCATGCATTGTGCTCAGCCATCTCACACACATGCTGGCAGAGGAGGGCCCTAAGGTGCAAGATGCACCCAGCTGACCGTGTGGTGGGATAGAGAACACCCTCTCACTGTTGTCAATATTCATTTCCAGCAGCATTGACAAAAGCTGAAAGGATAAATATGCATGAAGCTGAAGGGGGAAGAGTAAGAACTCCAGGTTTTAGTCAACAAGCCCACAGTGTTCACTGCATGCTGATTAAACAGTGAAGTGCAGGATGACTAAGTCATGTCTGACAACTGCAGGGGGAGTAAGAGTTTTTAATTTACACTTTGCCACATGCAGGAGGATGTCTAGTCTTAGTTATGGCTGCTGTTTCTACTCAGTGTAATTGGACCACGACATTTCTGACTATACGGGGCTGGTTATTTTTGGTGTCGCATGTCACCGCTGGTTCTCAGTATATTTTGTTGTGGCTGTCTCCTGACATTTCCCAGCAAGACTTAATGTTGGCTTAATAGTTATCTTGCACAGAGCTGGGAATTGCTCAGAAAAGAAAAAATGCTAATTCAGAGGGAAACGATTTGGTTCAAGGTGAGTTAATCCTGGCATCAGTTTCAAAAATGAGATCGAATCACATACACATTTCCCTTTCAGCGATGGCTTGCAGGAAAATGGATGGTGTCCAGAGTGTAGTTCACATGGGTTTCAATTAGCAGTGTCTAAATGAATTAAGAGGTTTAAAGCCATTGCTGTTCTAGTGGTGGTATTAACCTGGTGCTTCTCATTAGCCACCCCTGGCTGATAAAGAGAGTAAGGGGAGCGGCGGTGCAGACAGACACCTCTCGCTGACAACGGGTGACAGAGTGGATCACACTGCCTCATGAATAGTAATGGACGCCAACATGTCCCACTCTCCCCCATGTGAGGAGTGACGGATTCCTGTGTCAACAGGGCCCATGGCTAGGGAAAAAGGACTGACAACTGACTGAGACATTCTGGAGGGAGGAGAGGAGAGGGGGAGGGAGAAAAAAAATCCAGTCCTGACATGAAGGGTGCATCATAAGATTGTTTGTCTGTCAGAGCTGCCTTCATTGCCTCCCTGAGAGTGAGTAAATAAACACTGTTTGCAGGGAAGGGAAGTGAGACTGGATTGTTACCCAGTGCCCTTTGGGTGCGCAGAGAGGCACTGGCGCGTCTCAATAAATCAGGCTGAGCAGCCACTCTTAATGCACTCCCCAAACTATCGATAAGGGGAAGAAGAGGCAAACGCTGCTTTTCTGAGGAGTGATGTCACTGATAACCTGGCGGGCACACACTCTTCCTGACTGACCAGGTCTCGGCCAATCAATAGCAGCACAATGCCTTGCTTGGCAAATGCACAGGTGAGCAGAATGTTGAATAAGCAGTGAGAAATCGAGCTGAACAAAGACCAACTTTCTAATGGAGCCAGAAGTGGCAGCACTGGCTGAAATGTCCAGCGCTTTAGACAGGTGCCACAAAAAGCTATTCTGAGCCAGGCTAAAGCGTGGTGTCCAGGCAGGTGGACGTCACACTTTGGCCAGGTCTGCAGCCTTCTAGCATGGATGGGATGGACTGGCACCTCTGCTCCAAACTGTCTGGATGGAGACTTTTTGTTTGATCAGAATATCTTGTTGTTTGTCATTTCCCGCTGGGGGGGTGGAGGAGGGAGCTGTTGACTGAAATCTGAGCACAGCTGGGTCCATGAAGTGTTCACCTGTTTTCTGCGAACTCTCATGGCCATGGACAGAGTTTAGAACCGGGTGGTACAAAAAAGGTTATGGGTTGCACAGACAGACACTAATCGAACCATACCATAGAGGCCAATTACTGAAGAAATCATGTGCAGCACAACATGTCTTGGGCTTTTTAACACAACTGAGCATCAAGAAGAGAGGAAAAAGAGAAACAACACACTCCATCCATAGTCCTTCGTTCTATTCTAAACTAAGCTCTACTTTCCACACGGCTGCCATGTGTATTTCTCATACCCAGGACGAAATTATCCCTCAGTATTTTCTCTGCCACACAAAGAAACCATGTCCAAATAATCCAATAGAAATAAAAAAAAAAAATCTATTTCTACACCATGGTGTCCTGCTGTTACCTGAATGAAGAATAACAAACTTGCCTTACAGCAAAGTCACTGATTAGACTTTGTCATGCAAGTCCAGTGGCGGTGGTTAAATCTCTCCTGGCACACGTTTCCCCTCTGAGACAGTCGCACAATCTTGAAATACCTGCTCATGAACTCCTGGTGTTATGACTGGTCTTCAAAGCAATTCATGCGCCTCACTTCTAATTAACTCAAAAACCTTACTCACAATAAGGCACTGTCTCAAGCAGCTGTTTAGTCACACTGGACAGTGTGTCAAGTCAACACATGACCACCCCGTGCCCCCTACACTGACTGCACAAAACATTTGGAGATATCACCTCCAACAGGCGAAGCCAAGTGAAGAGAGCTGCAGTTTTCCTATCAAAAGCTGCCCAAACTGTAGCATCTATTGCCTTGTTTATAGATAATGCACATCAGCAATGCTAAACTGTCACTTTACTTGTCAACAGGCAGGTGCAGTTTTATGCTGCCATGGCCCGGGATATTGGAGGTCAGATCAGACTTCAGCACACTTTCATTTACACCTGTACTTAAAGACAAAAGTCTTAACTGTTATATTTGTCATGAGTGACATTTAACATTTCCTAGAATGAATGATTCGCGCTTTCATTAAATATCTCACATGCTAAAAAAAAAAAAGGACAGTTTGAGGACCTGGCTCGGGCACCCTGGTCCAGAGCCTTAAAGCCTATATCATGGTGACTGACATTTCACTTGCTGTGATGGCCAGGAATGTCACTTCAAAAAAGATCTCCTGTGAAAGAAACCACTGTTGTTAATAATGGATCTCCCTCCATCTAGATTTTTCTTATCACACAAAATGTGCAGCGAGGCTGACATGTCACGGCGCACTTCGTCAGACAGCCCTCAGACTGAATGGGTTTTTTTTCCCTGATCATTCTGAAATGAACTATATTTTCAGGCTATTTGTTGTCACAAACGCAGCCATTCTTCACATGGATGTGATATGTGTCTTGTGCCAGCTGTCAGGGGCTTACTGGTGGCAGACTGTTTTCATGTCTTAAATGAATGATAAGTGTGCGCTCTAAACTGGTGCAATTTGGTAAATCAAATGGTTTTAAACTGTTGAAGAACTGTAGTGATAGAGCAATACTCTTATATAAAGCTTGTGACAAACTGCGCTGACGCACGCTCCATTAGATAATCTTTGACTCAATTTGTTTCTATATTTATGTTTCTAGTCATTTCAGTCAGCGGAATGGAAAGAAAATGTTCCTTTGAATTTGATTTTCACAGCAGAAAAATGAGGGGATGCTAATCTAAAATCTTAAAGACCATATTAAAAGCAATGCCAAGACATTTACTCAGCAGTGTAATTCATTATATGCTATTAAAGTTGGATTCTTTTATTATTTCCGCATTAATGTGATCACTGCACCCAGGCAAGTGAGTCACAGCAGTTGATCGTAGGCGTTTGTACACAAATAGAATAGAATATTTTGGGGTGTCTGTGTGTGTATGCGAGTATATGGATATGAGAGTGTGTGGGGGGGGGTGTCTGGGATAAAGATTGAGGTGGGGAATCATTATGAATTCTGACAAGCTGAGCTTGATTTCCTGCATCAATTATTCAAGTGTACAGCCTGCTTCCGTAATCGCTTTCATATTGTCCGTTAAACGTCCCAAATCACCACAGAGCTGACATGGAAGAAGAGCGAGTGCCAGCTCAGCGGGAAGTAATGATGCCCTGTTCCTGGGCTTTTTTTAAGGTGGTATGATGAACTGATCATTTGATTCAACTGATCAGTTTCTGAATAAATAAATAGTGACAACTGAGGAAAAGACATGGAAATGGTATTTAAATCTATTTACAGGCTGAACAGTGGTATTTCCAGCCCAAAATATTTCCAACCTGTTAGGAACAAGTTTGAGTCCACAGCTTCGCTCGCACCTACAGCAGCACACACACCAAGCTGATATAATTCTGCTACAATATTTGCCCTGTTAACAGTCTTGGTTTTGTTTATTTGTATGATCACATTTGATAATTCACACTAAACACAAAGTAAATCAATCCAATTTCGTTTATGATAATCCATCCCATAGTTACTGATATTTCTGAGAAAAACATAGACCAACCAAGTGAGTGACAATGCCACCCACAGAGCCACAGAGCCACTTGCACTGCTTAAAATAAAAATTACATGTACAAAAAATCTCAACAAGTTGATACAAGTTTCCTAAAATGATGATTGCTAGGAACTAAACTGCATAACTGACATCTCCATACTTCAAAGGCTGAGTGCGTGCACTATTGAATCTGGGGTGTAAATGTTCATTTTTGGTTGTAAATATAATTTGTTTTTGTGCTGGAGATATGATCCATGAAGGACTGAGAGTAAAACAATCATAATGCCAGAGTCATTTGTCACAGGCACTCGACAGCATCAATCCTGTGTCACTCCATTTAATCACATTTAGTCAATCACTTCTGCAATCACTTTTAATCTTGTTTTTTGTCACCCACTTTGTTTTGCAGTCTGATTTTGGCCATCAATAGTAAACAGTCGTATCATTTATTGTCTGGTTTACATCAAACACAGAGGTTGATGTTCTTTTCAGGGGGGGCCTACTCTTCTCCGGGAGCTGGACGGCTCCTGGTTAAGGAATCAATTTGACTGGACAGCCTTACAAATTGCATAAAGAGGCAAAGTTGTCCTTGGAGTGCGCCACAATTGATTGATGGCTCAACACACTTGTACCGTAAATCCTCCCGACAGAACGGAGACAAATCAGTCGCCTGCTTCTGCCACCCGCACCCCCCACCGCCTCCACTCTATTTACCTACCTCCCCATCTTCCCCTGCTCTGCCTCCTCTCACACAAAATGCCAGATGATTCACATTTATTCAAAACAAAGTCAAATTTCTTCCAACCTTTATGTTTTGACACAAATTGTGCTAACGTGCACAGTCAACACACAAATATATTTATCAGACACTTTATATGTAAATTTGCAGTGAGAGTTGAGTGACAGCGAGTTTATGTTGTGACTAAAATAAGCCATCCCTGGTGTAGAATAGATGAGGCTGAATCTAACAGACTATTTTTTCCCCCTTTTTCAGAAAAGTCAGCTCTGTTGCCATCCTGCACGATATCATCATCGTGTGATGTGAAAAACAAGGCAGTGGCAAGCACACAGTTTAAAACCCAAAGTTAACAGCAGTTGGGAGATAAAACAGCTTCTCTTGGGGGTTGTGCGGTGCTAAGAAAATGGCTGTCTTCCCTGGGGAGGCCACACCACTGTTTGTTTCTGGAGAAAAACACTACAGGCGTCTTTTTAAAGCACCCCCACTAATCAGAAGTGATCCGTTCACATGTGCTATCCTCTTTCCCTCGGGAAAGACTGGAGAGAGAAAAAAGTACAGGCTATTCTCTCCCCCTTACTCACACGCACACACACACACTGTTGGAAATAAACATCCAGAGAGGAAAAGGGGGTTGAATCATGAACTAATATGAAGATTGGGCAAACTTAACTTCTCAAAAACAGGCACAAATACATTTAAGACTATGTGTGCAGGGCTGGAAAAAACATCAACTTCCCAACTTGCTTGTGCAGGTTGAATGGAAAACACAGCCATAAGTAAAAATGAATCCAAACAACTTCAAAATAATCCTGCAGCACTGCTCAAGAAAAAAAACTGTTTCTATGTGCACAAGAGGGCAGAGTGAGCAAACTCTCCCTGTCTAATAAACACATGACAAGTGGATGATACTATCACGCCTGGAGCCTGTGTGACCAAGTGGGTGGATGAGCGTACGAGTGTATGTTGTAGTTTTTTGTTGTTCTTTTATTAGAGCATGTTCATGTTGGTGTGTAGGCACAAACACCTAAAACACAAAATAAACCATCTACTCTAGAATTAAACTGAATGCTGCCATTCCCCCCCATCACTGGTGCTCAACAGAGTGAAGGATCTGGAGAGAGTCAAAGTCTAAACTAGACACACGAGGGGGGAATATTAGATTCCCTCTGTTGTATGCATGTTAGTGTCCTCCCGATTTTCATGCCGTAACGGATAGGTATAAATAATTAAGTAGCCTGTTGCCCTGAATAGCCAGGGAGCAAAAAGAGAAGAGGGAGGACGGAGGAAAATTAACAGTGATCATCCCGCTTGCAGCATTTTAAAGTACCACAGCATCGTCATAATTAGGTCTTCTCTCTAGGAATCACCAGGAATTTCTTCTACTAGGACAAAAGCCTTCTCTCCCCTGTCCCCCTCTCTCATAATTAAAGCACAGCCTCCACTGCTGCGCACATGACAATGCACTCTGCACCATATTCTCCCTCCCTTTAATGAGAGTGATAAATGCTAAGCTAGCTTTGGCTATTTATAAATTTTATGGCACAAATTGTGGCATAAAGGGCACAAAACGGATGAATGACAGACGAAGGACAGCTGCGGCATCGTCCCCCCCATTAAACGCTGCAAATGGCCAACTGTGGCCCGAGCAGTTAATTAGCCAGAGAGGGCCTAATCAGAGTTTTGGAGCTGTGGCCCTCCCCAGGTAACGCACTAATAGGAGAAGCTTGTGGAGCCACAGATGGAGGAAGGAGTGTGGAAACGGGGTAACTGTTGGCTTTGGGCTTCTCGTAAGACAGGCACAATAACCTGCTTTGACCTGTGTAGTAAAGAGACTGTGGATTTGATCTTAAATCATGACACCATTTTGTGCAAGGTGGTGGTTTCCAGGGTGGGGTTCAGGACCCCCAGTTGGTCAAGAGATGAATCAAGAGGTTGCAAGATAATTTAAAGCGTGCTATGTAGGGATTTTCCTTTTTGTGTGCGTGCTCGGTGTCGACCGCATTCCTTTCAACCAGAGAGGATGATGGGAGTCGACACGCATCAAGCACAGCGTAGCAGTTGCAGCTGGAAGTCAACAGAGGACAGAAGCGAGCACATGTCCCTTGTTGGTATGAGACAGCAGTGGAGGAGCGCACGCCGAGGCAAACATTCAATGAGATAAGACAAACAAATGCCTTAAGCACCCTAAAGTTAACCAGAAAAGCTTCTCTGTGCATATCAAACAGGTCCCTCAAAATAATATCCAGCTCCTCTTACGTAATCTACCCAACAATCAGCCGGCCGGTACAGTCAGAGGAGACACGTCAGAAGGAGGAAGAGACAGGGAGGCCAGAGGAAAAGGCAAAAATAAATGAAAGTCAGGCTGTCCTGACTGATGATGTGATGCTGTAAACAGGGAAGCTTTTTTCTAACAATTAAAGAGCGGGGGTTTATTGATTTCCAATGGTGCTCTCAAGTGACTTGCTGGCTGTCACAATGAGGCCTGGGGTAAGGTGACCATGTCTCTGCTCAATGTGATAAACCTTGCATGTCATCAGGTAGAGAGGACAAGGTGTCCCCCTTCCCCGCTCCACCCTCTCTGCCTCACAGAGTGCCGCTGCAGCACTCGTCCACGGTGGGATGTGGAATTATGGGCCGCTTCATTTAGTAATGAAGTCACAGAGGAGTTGGCGAGTGCAGCCGGCACATGCCAACAGAGTCGCAAATGAGTCAGAGGTAAGAGCTTCTGAGTAGAAACGTTCAAACTTCAGGTAGAAGTAAATATATGAATTCTCTTCAGATGACATCCTGACCAGTAAGGTAATCATGTATCACACAGGACTCACAGGAAGTGGTGGCAACTGATCTAAGAGGTCAACTCCAGTCTTACACTGGCAGTAAACAACCATAAATCAGAAGACAAGATGTCACTCCAGTAGATCCATCACAGGACAACCTGCAGCGCTTAACACACACGCAAGCACACAGGTACACACACATGAGCGTGCTTGTAACACGGTGAGGAAAATACAGAAAAGGCCCATGCAGATTGATTGGCTCTTTTAAATGAGTGGCAGTGGGGTTATGTTGATCGATTCCACAGATAATTGACTGATTCTAGTGTTGTTAGAAGGGGAGTAACGACTACTTGTCAGCCATGTGATGTGACACAGCCCACAGGCATCTTAAGTTATAGACATGGCTTGAAGACGGAGAAAGGAAGTTGATAACTTGCAAAAGGAAATTATCCTTAGATTTCCTGTGCTTGGCTCTCCCCTGAGAGACTTGGACCAAGGTAAAAGGGTTAAAAAAAAAAGCAGCAAGTGGTTATATTGATTATTGCAATGTACTTGGTGTAAACATGTGAAGCTATAATGAATCACAGAAAACTTTGACTAACATTAATAACTGCCAAAATCCACAAAATGGAACAGCTTTTCACACTAAAACAATCTCCGCCTTTTAAAACTGAGTTGTGTCTGAAATTCAAACAGAATATAAATACATATGCATATTAATCATATTTAATGTCATCCAGAAAAAGTTTAAGATTGAAAGTTGTTTGCAGTTCTCATGGTTGAGAGTTCTACTAAAAGGATAGGCTTCTCATCGGATATTCTCCACCAGCAAGTCGCCGTTCTCTCAAGTCTGGACCAATCAATGAATTAACTTGTTACTGAGGCATTAAAGACAAAGCCATGGAGGAGTAGTTCTCCATATTTGGGAGCCGTCCCGCTTCATGGCACAGCCATTCACAGCTGCTCAGATGTGCCTGTTGGCACCAGTAAGAAACTGATTAATATGATGCAGGAATAGGTAAGGCAGAGTTGTAATTGTTTGCAGTGCTGATGAAATGACCATTAACACATACAAATTTATGACAGATCCAAGACAGACAGAAAAAGATTGAGAAAATGCTAAATCACTTCTGAGTGAAGGACCCCTCCCCTGCGGTAAGATTCAGCCAGCTTTATTATGCCAAGAGGTGGCCACTGAGTGGAGGAAAGGACACTGATGCATAGAATGCAAAGCGACTTTTAATTATTCTTGGGAAAAGAGCACAAGCCCTTGGCTTGTTTACCACTTTAATGGAAACAGCTTATGATTGCTTTGTAATTATCTCCTTGATAATGTAAAATTTACCCCCCACCCTTTTTCCGTCCACTCCCATCCAGAGAACACCATGCAAAAGTGATAGTGCATTCATCATTTAGACCAAATGTTTTAACTTTTATTGGGGGGAGGTGGAGGGAGGGCTAATAGATTATGGGTAATGAAGCAGCTCCAGCAGGAACACAAATAGGACTTGTTGTGAAAGACATAGGCTGAGGCATGCCTGTGCTACGATAATCAGCCCCTCTTTTGTCTGGTGATAAGTTAAGAGCCTAACCTTCACCCAAAGAGCACATCATTTCCCCTCTGTGAGACTTAATGAGACATTAGCCATACTAACAAATGGTGGACGAGAAAGTGAAAGTGACTTTCCAGGTAAAGGCCGTTTGCCTGACCATAATCAGTCCCCAAGTGCAGCTAAAAGATGGAAACAACTCTGTGTCTGCGTCTCAACAGCTTGCAGTGGCTTTTATGACGGGCCTCCCAGGGCCCATCGAATGGCATGTAACGTCTTAATACCCCTCTAATAGAACAGGTAATCTGCTTTTGTTGTTGGCTGCTCTGCTGTGATAGAGACAATGCATGTGTCCATTTTAGCTTGTAATTCTTTCTCAGGTATAGCACAGAAGTCAAAATAAACAATTCCCTGTGAGCGTGGTCACATATGTGAGAGCCTATGACTTGGTTATTTTCTTCAGGGTTGTCTTAAGTAATAATTCAAAGTGACAAATAATACACTAACCCTCAAAAAGCAACAGTGCGCTGCTGGCTTTGCTGAAACACTGAACAGTGCAGCAGAGTACAGTCTTCTGTGCAGCACAAACTGTTTTGGAGATATGGGACTGGAAACACGGTGGTGGATGGATGAAAAAAGGAAGTGACGAGCTGGTGTGCGAGGGGGCCCTGTTCCCCCGCCGGGCCTCCCAGCTCAATTAGCTCAGCTCATCCCAGCTTTCTGCTGATGGGGAAAATCAGCAACACCATACTGTACTATACAGTCCAGGGAGTCTGGCCTGTTAGTAAGTGAATGAGAGTCAGTGTGCACATTATGGGTCTGTTCATGTCTCACATGCAGATTTTGCATTTGTGCACGTGTGTGTGTGCGCGCGTGTGTGTGTGCGTGTGTATGTATGTGTGGGCTGTCTCAGAACCCCACGCTGCTCTCTATATCAAACACTTCAACCAATTAGGCTACACTCAAAAAAAAATCCCTAAAGCCACTTTCAGTCATGTCATAAACATCGACATGCAGAACTTAAGTTATAA
>OMNW01019207.1:83213-109717 GCA_900303245.1 Selene dorsalis | reverse complement strand
ACATAGGTTGCTCCTAATGAAGATCTACCTCCAGAGGACCAAAGTGAATGTTATTGACTGGCCTGCACAAAGCCCTGATTTGAATCCCAATGAAAATCTGTGAGGTGGACTGAAGACCAAGGTCCATGCTAGAAAGCTATCAAATCTGGAGGAGCTTAAGAGATTTCCCAAAGAAGAATGGGCTGGGACTTCACAGGAGTCCGAGATGTGTTGAAAACTAAAACATACAACTGCACGCTGTTATCCAGCAAAAAGGATATTATGTAGTTCATGTCTTAATATGTTGATATTTAAATATTTATGGACGACTTGGTGAACTTTATGTTTTCTTAACTTGTCTTTAAAAATGTTTTGCTGCTACAGGAGAGAAAGTGCCAAACCAAATTTTGTTGTATATGCTTATGCAATGACAATAAACAAACTTAAACTTAAAAGGATACACAACTGAGTTTTAGCATCAGGGGGCTAATAATTTTGACCCTGGTAGTTTTTGTTTTTTGTGAAATTATTCCATTTCTGTGTGCAAAGTAAATTAATGCAAGCCTTCAAAATAAGTTATAAAATAAGGCTCTGTTAAAAATTCCTTGCTCTGTTTAACAGCACTTACAATACTAATTTCATCCTCAACTGTACATGTGTTTTTTTGGCAGTAAAAACTGGCCAATAACGCATGTGGGAGAAGGATGTGGACGGAAAACAGCCACAAGTTTGAAACAGTCCTGTGCTGCAGCTGTTGCAGCGATGTGAATCCTGAGATGCACTGAACAGACAGAAAATATCACGTGTCATATCATGTGTGTGATGACAGAAAAGAACACATCTCGTAAGAGCAGTGGATTTTTACAAACGTTCAGAACAGACAGGTCAATAAACACGGACACCGTAATACGTTTAATATATCCTTTATCTTTATTAAACAAAATTTCAGTAAAAACTCTTTTTAAGTAGAAAGACAAATTTCCCTGTCAGTAGTTTGCTCTAGCTGCAGGGCCGTCCCCAACGACATCATCTCATGTTTTGACCAATGGTTAGGTCTGTAAAACTTCCTGCCCTCACTGCTGTCCTCCTGGAAAACGTTACACACATATGATTTTTTTTCTTTAAGCTCAGTTTCTAATCAAAGGAATCTTTGTTAATCTTCTGGTAAAGCCAGATGCTGTGAACCTTTCCCAGTCAATAACTTAGAAAGGATGAGAAACGGTTCATAAAAACAAACGAACAAATAACCATTTTGTCCACCTACACTCATCAGCTGATTCCATAAGAGTCAGGGGGGCGGCCCTACACCTTTCTCTCAGGTCTGTTAAAGACCTTCACTTCTCTCCGTTTGTTCGCTCCTACTGAATGAGTGCCGAGAGGAAGAATGAGTCTGTGTTAACTCTTAACTCTTCACCGACTATTGGGTCACAGCGGGAGAAAGTTGACGGTATATAGTGTCAAAACTACAGCATAGACAGCAGTGTCTGTTACAAAGGCGTTAAGAAAGAGCGAGCGGTGAGCAGGTGCACGGTGCACGTTGAGCCACCTCCGGCAGTGTTTTCAACTATCATTCTCTTTTTTTTGTTTCTTTTTCTTAAAAAAAAAAAGAAAAAGGAAGCTACACGATTATCATTACAAAATAAAATCTCTTTGGCATTGAATACCCACCCGAAAGCACAAACACACACTCATACTCACATGCACACACTCTTATAAGGTTCTCTAACAGAAACCTACAAGCATTATCATAATTGTCATAATTATAATCAGTAAAATTAGGCTATAAAACACAGTTGAGCCCTGTTAAGAGTCCAGTACTTTGTGATAATTGCATATATTACATCAGGCTGAGAGCAAAGGGAATAATCTCTACTGACGACTGGATTCTCTTCTTTGTCCCATTACACCTCACTTCAGCCCCTCTGTCTCCTCTTCCTCCTCTGGGTCTGTAAGAGGAAAAAAAAAAGACATGATCAGCAAACCCAATCTGCATCTGGACTGCTTTTGAATAGCATATATGATAATGAAGGCAATAATAAACATATTGGTTGAAATTTCAAAACACAAAGTTAATGGTGAAGATCCTGAATTCATGTGAAGGTTACAGAAGTGAACACTATCAGCTGATCACTGTTAGTCAAATCTGATCGATTAATACATTATAACAATAATAAGGACATGGCTGTTTCCTTTATTTGATAGTATAGTTGAGAGTGACAGGAAATGGGGAGGCAGAGATCGGATGGGATGACATGCAGCAAAGGGCTGCCCGATGTGGGATTCGAACCAGAGCCGACTGCAGCGAGGACTGTAGCCTCTGCATATGGGGCACCTGCTCTACCCACTGCACCACACGGTGCCAAGGACATGGTCGTTCTATTGTATTTGTTTCACTTAAATGACTCAGAGGCTTTAAATTGAAACCAACATATACTGATCCACAGAGTTATTATTTACCTTTAATAAGGGTACGGTTGTCTGTCGTAGCTCACGAACTCATCATGCATCATATTTCCATCAAGGACTTCCATGGGCACGTCACCTGCGTATCCGTAGGACTGGAAGCCACCATCCAGCTCTGCAAGAGATCGCAACATTTTACTTTTATTTTGACTAGTTACGCAATAGATCATTTGCCATTTACCTTCCCTTAGTCTGTGAGGGTTTATTTTCTCCTGTTGTCATGATAATGGCAACAGGAATGGAGAAAAACTGAACAAGCTAATGGAAATCTTTAACATGTTCCACATTTTAGGCACATTTTTGGAACACTGATCACTGATCCCTTTTCTTTCCGAGTCTTGCTGCTCACAGTGGGAGACAGAATACCAATGCCATAAAAGGAGAAAAGTTAAGAGAGGGAAAGAACGGGAATTAAGACAAAGATGAGAGCACAGATAAAGAAACACCAGGATGGAGGTTGATGGAAAGAAGACTTTACAAAGAACTGGCAATGAAGAAGGGATAAAAACATACTGAGGGAAAAAGGCCTGATGCATTAAGGATAAAAAGTGAATGAGACAAGAATCAGGCCACATAGTAAAGTATCCCACAAAGAACAAAAGACACTGACAACCACAAAAAGTCCAAAGGCAAACCCCATGCAGAGATGAAGAGGACAGCTGTGAGTGATTTAAAGAAAGTACGAAATATGACACTGAAGCTAGTTCCTCTGGCAACTAAGTTCTGATATGAAGTGAGCAGCAGCAGGGAGACAACCTGCTAACACACCACAGCAATTTAACACTGTGGTCGCTCCCTGTGGTGGAGTGACCCAGTGCTAAGGAATGTGCTGCATGTGCACATTTCAGCCATAGTTACTCACCATCCTGGTAGGATGCATCCATGGGGACACTGTTGTGGGCCTGCAGAGAGGTCACAAGAGGACAAAGGTCATATAAAGCCCACACTTTAGTACCATATACTATATTATGATCAGGACACTATTTCTTTAAAAAATAATAATTATTTCACCAACTGCTGCTAAAATGTGTTAGATCTTAACCCGACGCATTAAAGGTGATACTGTCAAAATGTAATGTTGAACTGTCCTGACAGCGGAGGGCGCCAGACACTCACCATCTCCCAGGCAGCGGGGTCGTGCTTGAACAGAGAGTGTGTGAGCTCCACTGAAACACGCTTCTTGTAGTCGGAGCTCTTATCCTCTGAGATGCGGAAGAGCACGGCTGCAGCGTATGTGGCTGAGGGGACACAGTGAATACAACAATAATGTGTTATTGTGCCGGGGTGATAAAAGAATACATCTGGACACACTAAAGCACTTGACACTTTCAGAGTTGTCGTTTTTAAAGATGATTAGCAGCAATCAAAACAAGAATGCCGAAGTGAGTGACTTTTAAGGGATTTTTTTCTTTTATACTCCCTGAGGCATCATGTATCCTCTATGTACTGAAGGGTAAAAGTTGTTAAGCCTGATTAAGCATGCAGGGCTCAAACTGGCCAAGATAAAAGTCTCTCTGAAGATACTGACGATGATGATGAGGGGAGGAAAATAACAACCATTTTCATGAGGGTAAGCAAAGAAGGTCAATACTCTTCTTATATCTGCTAAATATGAAAGGTTGAGTATGTTAGCTTCACTTAGCCCAACGAGTAGTGGAAGCAAAAAACATATAAATAACTCTTTTGAAAGGTAAAACAATTTACCTCTGAATTCAACATGTTATATCTCGGTGGCTTGTTTTGTTAATCTTTGGTGTGGCTTCACATACATACACACACACATATCAAGTAAATGCATTGTTTTCTTTAAATGGAGGTTACAAAAGGTTAGGTTAGTTTGAAATCATGTCCAGTAGTAGTTGTGTTAGTATTAGTAGTAGTAGTAGTAGTAGTACACCGTCTCACAAAGTGGACATGTCCAGTGCCAAGTACCTGGAAACTGCACTTACAGTAAGTACAGCACTTGAGTAAATTGACTTTGTTCTTTTCACCTATGACTAAATGCTGCATTACGGTAAGCCAATCATTATCTGCATTATCTGTGTGTCCTACCAATGCCCTCGTTGTTGGAGTGCAGCAGCTCCATCAGTGGAGCCGATGCTCCCTCGCTGTCGATGAGCTCAGCTGATTGCTTGTCCAGAGCCAGCTCGCACAGGACACCGGCCGCCACGCGCTTCACGTTGTCCACTGGAGAGTAGAGCAACTGGAGAGGAAGAGGAGGACAATGAGTAAAAAAATAAAAAAACAACATAAGGAAGTTAATTATTATGATGAGGAAGTGTGAGAGCATAAGTTCCTCCATTACCTGCACAAACAGAGGAATGGTCTGCAGGTTGGCGATCTCTGCTCTGTTGACGGGATCTCTGGCCAGGATGTGCAGAGCTCCTGTGCAGCCCTCCACAATCTCCTCCATCCTCACTCCATCCTGACAACAAGATGAAAAGAATAGATGTTAATCAATGATGAAATGAAATACATGAATGATCCACAACTATTAAATTTCCTCAAGGGAACATAAGCACGCTTTCCCATCATGCACCTGGTATGTCTGCTGGGCAGATGAGCCGTGTTTCTGGGCGTCCTGGTGGGCTTTGAGCAGCAGGTTGGTGAGACGGGGGATCGCTCCTGCGTCCCTGAGAGGGGCCTGGTTCTCTGGGCACAGGGCCAGGTTACGGATCAGGCCAACCACAGCCTTCGGAGGGGGAGAAGAAGAAAAGATACAATCATGATACTGTTCACTGTGAGCAGTCAACAACACAACAGAGCTGAGGAAGCCCTTTGAGACTTTCAGCTGTGTTGTTGTGAATTAAAAGTAATAGTTTTTTCCTCTCAGAAGCCCCGTCCTGTAAAACATACTGTTCCTGCTGTCATGTGCATGTCATGCTTCATCAGGCTTTCTACCCTCCCTACCATCCTCTTGGTCCATCTGTCCAGTCCTGCCCATTTTCATAAATCTTTATCTTTGGAGCAAAACCCATCAACTCTTCATTGAGTGTTTCACAGTCCTTAACTTGTGTTATCTCAAATCACTGACTCTACCTGACCTAGGATACTTTCTAACATCTTCCTTAAAAACTATATCTTCCCAAACTGGACAACCCCTCCACCCATCCCTCCCTCCAACCCCCCACCCCTCTACCTTGATGACAGGCCAGTAGTAGGGCTGGTTGAGCAGCTTGACGATGGCGGGGATGCCGTAGTGTGTCCTCACGGCATTCTGTGCCACCTCAGCCTGCTGGTGGCGTGATGTCAGGTGGCGCAGAGCGCAAACGGCAGGCTCGGTCACATCCTCCTTCTCGCCGGCGCGCAATATGGCGTGGATCAGAGCCTCGACGCCATTGCTCTGGGTGACCAGAGTTTTGTTGTGGGCGTTGTTGCACGTGAGGTTAGACAGGATGCCAGTGGCACATGTGAGCATGTTGATGTCATCTGAACTGAGCAGGCCCACCAGCACCTGCAGCAGGCTGTCCATACCCTCCTGGAAACGAGAAGAGAGGGATTTCAGAGCTCATCGTGATGGGAACTGAAGTGAATGTGGGGAAAAAGAGAGAGCAAAAGAAAGAAAAGTAAATGTAAACTTCAAATATGGAGACAGACCTGCTTGGTGGCAGCATCAGACAGGTTCCTGAGTGTCCACAGGCAGTTCTGCATCAGACGCTGACTGGAGCCCGTCAGGTGTTTCCCCAGAGCCTGCATCCCACCTGCAGGGCACAGAGAAAATCACTCAGTCAGCCTTCAGCAACATTTCATAAACTGGACTGTCCAGTTGGCAAGAGGCCATTAGCCACAGACCAGGTAACAAAGAGCTGACACCCCCGTGTGACTGCCTTGTACACACAGGTGCGTGCTGACACTTGAAACACATTACATTACATACCAGCCTCCACAATGGCGGGTTTGTTGCTGGGGCACACAGAGAGGACTTTGAGCACACGGCTTGTGGTCCACAGCAGCTTCTCATAGTTGTAGTTTCTCATGATGTGAACCAGACCCTCAGGACCTCCGTTTGCGAGGATAATCAGCTGTGAAACAGAGGGAACACGTGAGTACGTGTGGATATACAAAGTGCAGAATAAGGCAAAACAACTTTTACTTTTTAATCCACCTCTCATACATTTTACAAAGCCATAACATTTTCAGGTGGATTAACAACAGTAATCACTCATTTTACTTTCTACAGATAACCACACCTGTCCCAACACATGAACACTTCTGTTCACATGCCACACCCAAAACAAAGCATGTGCACACACGCAAAACTATTTCAATAGTCTCATATTACGACACTTGAATGCCAGAAAGTGTACCAGGCTTCGTATTTCGTGCACTAGCCACAGTTACACACGCACCTTGCTCTCCTGGTTGCCATAGGACAGCAGCTGCAGACAGTCTGTGGTGATGGCCAGAAACTTGGGGTTGCTCTTCTTTAGCAGGGGAACCATCCTCTGCAGGCCGTCAGCCAGACGCACAGCCATCTTAGCTCCTTCCTGGTGCAGCAGCAGGTTGTGGAGTGTGGTGATGGCATAGAAGAGCACAGACTCCATGGGAGAGCTGAGGGAGAGAAACAGCAGTGTGTAAGAGTGTATCACAAAAACAACAGTACATGATCGAGTTACCATACGTTAAATAAAACTTCCCGTGCTAAACCTAAATCTAATCCACCCACGTGATTTCTTTACTTGAGTCTAATATTTCCTACATTTCCCATAATGCCTGGAAATGTGCTTCCTAATGGTGGTGGAGATGATCTCTTCTCTTCAATTATGACTTTCTCCTGTGATATCTATTAAATGTCTGTTCAAGGAGAGTCAGAAGCCCCTTTTTTCTTCTTCAGCTCAACTAAACTGTGGCTGCACTGGAAAATACCTGAACAAGACTCGAGTGTCTGTGTATGTATCAACAAGGATTAGATGAACAACAATGCAGATGACATTGTCAAAAGGTCTTTTATAACACTGCCACTAACGTGGATATTTCATTTCATTCAACGATGATAAAAAATACATTTTTTCCAAGGAGGACAAGGATCAAACTGTGATAGGTGACATCATTTGTCACAGACGTATGATCTGTTTTCGTCCAGCAGTACCTCAGCATGCGGACAAGGGCGGGGATGCCTCCAGACTTGAAGATGGCGAGCAGGCCCTCTCTCTGGTGGGACAGGTTGTGGAGGATGCTGGCTGTGGCGCGTGCCGTTTCCATGTCACTTGTGTTCTGCATGGCCCTCACCACTGCTGCCACCATCTGCGGGGACTGCATCAGTGCACGGCGCGAGGCCTCTTTACGTGTCAGCTGGTTGACAATCTGTGCTGCCTTGCTGACCACCACCTGATGAGAGATGGAGGTAGAAAAAAGGAGGTGATCAGTGGTGGAAATGAGTGAAAGGAAGTGTTGTACCAGTGTTGTTAGAGTGTTGTGTCTTCCATTTATGAAATTCATGTTCTGAATGAACTCAAGGTGACAGACTATATTCAATTGATAAGGAAAAGAAACAAATAAAGGCAGCAGATTAAACAGGTAAACAGTGAAGGGTTCATCTGTTCACATCTGCCTTCTTGCTTTATTGCAGACTTACTGATACAGCTCTCATGTCTGTATGCTGAATATAAAGCTAATGCCAGCAGCTGGTTGGCTTAGTTTAGCATAAAGTCAAGTGCAGTCACTTCCTAAAATACAGTTGTGACTGTTCCCCGGCCAAGAGTTTTGTTATTTTGTTTTAATATCTGTTGATAAACTAGCTTTGCTGCCTTGCTATAGCTTCATATAGCTTCAAGTATGCAAAAATGAAAGTGATGTTGCATATTTACCAGAATGACAAACTACATATTTAATTTTTTTTTTTTTTTTTTTTTAAATATCAACCAGCAATCATTGTAATCAATAACGGTTCATTAAAGACCCATTGTTCTTTAATAAACCATCCACTTCTCCCACTCCATACACAGCGGAGCGCTAGCTATGCATACTGTATATGCAAGACTTTATTTATAAGACCCTGATTGAAGCTTCCATTCCAATCAAGTCACTCTGCTTATCTGAAACTCTGTGTGTGTTTGGGTATTCTCCGCTCATCACCTGGTCTTCATCGTTGAGCAGCTTGGTGAGCTCCGGCACGGCACGTGTGGCCAGCTCTGCGTCATCCTGGTAGTTGATCAGGTGGATGATGGCGGTCTTGAGCATCTGGGAGGGCTCAGCAAGCCGCTGGACGTTGGTCATCTGGCTCTGGTCTGTCTGAGTAGACAAGATAGTTGTGCCCTCTTCCAGCGTCTCTGGGAACATCGCAGCACGCACCCGCTGGGCTCTGGTCAGAGTGTACTGTGTGTCCACGTCTAACAAGAAGTGAGATGATGATGTTAAAACAGCCTGCATGTAATTAAGGCATAAGCTTTTAGGAATACATGTATATTGACTCTTGTTAGTTTTCTTACCAGGCTGCTCCGTTGTGACAGTGGTGGTCACGGTGTAGTGTTTGGAGGTGGTAAACTCGCCATCGTCATCTCTGACTGTGGTGGCTCCTGACTGAATACCCGAGTCAACACCATACATCGTCTGCTGCCACTCTGCCACCTTTACCATGCCATTGTCAAATTCACCCACTGCCAAGAATGAGGAGAGGAATTGTGAGACATCAGAAGTGTTGGAGCACATCATTTATTAATAAGGGCAACGGGGGAATTTAGGGGTTGTTACTCGCTATAATTCATTACTTCAGTGTTTACTGTTAATATCTTTTTCATGTGTTTTGCCTCCATTTTTCTCCCAATGGGAGCATTTGACCTCACACAGGAGCACTTTAGAAGCAACCTTCACTTATTGTTTCAATATAAATACATCTAAACAATTGTTGGAAGTTGGAAAGGTCATGATCAAAATGTTCAGTGCTCCTTCAAAAGTACTGTAGAAAAGAGATGATATGAACATAACCAAGATATAGCGCAAACAAAAATGGACTTACTTTGCATTGCCATCCTTGCCTCCTGTTATTGAAACAATAGTGATGGAGGAAACCTAAAAAAAAAAAAAAAAAAAATCAAACAAAAGGCAAAGTCAGGATATTCAACTGCTGTAAATGACAACACTTCTCCACATGCCTACAATTTTCCATGAATTAATAAATATTTCAACAAGGTCTCAGCTCTCTCACACAGGACTGTCATTCAGTTTTTTTTTTACAGGCTGCCCACGTATGACAGCTCATATGATAACCGCCCCCCCCCACCAACCAGCCGTGCACCCTGACCTTAAAATGACAACACAGAGCGGCAGCAGCGGCGGCTCGCAGGGGAGAGAGAGTGAAGTGAGTGGAGAGACAGCTGTAAGTCAGGAATGCTAGCCTGCCCAAACGACCTTTCACCCTGGGCCTCCACCCATATAGCCGTGGGAGCAGCCTGCTGCTGACGCATGGCAATCAGGAACTTGTTCGTCAGGTTTTGACTCAAGTATATGCGTGTGTGTGTGTACAGATAGTGGACATACTCCTTCTTACACACAAACTAAAAAAAGCCTGGAACTTGAGTTACGTTCAATGTTTGATTGTATTATCTTATACACTTGTTACATACTGTCTCTGACATGTGCCATGTGCCTTCAAGGTCTACTTAAACACGTTTCTATTAATCAGTCATCCTGAGGCATGTACTGGAGGTGTTTATTGACAATGGACCAGATTGCATAATCACCATGATACTTGTTGGTGCAAGTTTAGTCTACGACATTTTATTTTCCAAATAAAAAACATACTTCCTGCTACATTACTCGGGTCACAAAGACACCTGACTGTGTCTGTCAAGAAAATAACCAGTAACCACAAATCACCGGTGCTTCATTTCTAATATACTTCATCATTAAACCCACAGAGCAGTGTGCAGAAATGCCAGGACTGGTTTGTACAGACAATTAGTCAAAACCATGTTACTTCCTGTCAAAACAATGTGAGACAAATACTGAATAATTAGTATGAAATGCCTCTACCATGTATCCTTTGTGCACAAGGAGCCCTCTTTTACCGAAACCCTCACCAAATGTGAAAAACACCAGACTGCCGTACAGACCCAAAATGACCTCTCGCTGTCAGAACATGCACGTTCATTGTTTTCTGTCTTCCGCATCATCTGTCACACAAGTGCTCTTCATCACAAACACATCTGCATTCATCAAAGCTGCATGTGACATACAGCACAATGCATTCACTGTGCTTGTTACGAGTGTTTACAGATGTTAAACAGGATTCTGTGCTGGTGTCATTGTGTGTGTACATGCAGAAACGTGTGTTTTCTGATTTCTACAGGCACTGCACATACACTGGAAGTACTGTGGGGCTCTACACACAGCAGAGTCAACAAACAAAGGCTTTGACTAGCAAATAAAGGAAAAAATATTTCCATCCTTGGAGCCCTTGTGTGACAGCTGGTTCTTGCTTACAAATGGGATTCTACACAACAAGCTTTACTGATCTTCTGTCTTCACTGCTAATAAAACAAGTTGGGGCCAAAAGGATGTCGAGATTCTGCGTTGGCATGGTATGAGCTGTAAACACTTAAATTACCACTTTTTACAGGTGCTTACATTCAACTTCAACAACAACAAAAAAAAAAAAAATCAGTCACGCAACATAGCAGTGTGATTTAGCGCCGCACTCATGAGTGGATCAATGGGTTCGGAGGGAAAGAATTTGCGCAAAGACAAGCTGCTTTGTCCCACTGCCTTCCACACAGGCTGTTCATGATGTATTGGTAAAAGCACCACTCCCTGGTTTTTTTGCCCTCTGGCTTTGCATAAGGATGTGTTGTGCTGAGTTTCAGTCCCGCTGGCCCAGCCCACTTCTTCTCCCCAGGGCGTCACACTGTGTGTGTGCGTATGTGTCTTTGCATGTCAGTGCAGACCCTGCAGGGGCCTGTTTTCCATTATAATTTGTCTGAAGAAGACTCTGACAATAGTGTGTGCACACTGCATGTTCCTCATTAGTCCTCGTCTATCCTGTTTTCTCTCTTTGGCACTTTCATCAACTAGAAACTTGCGAGTCCCCACTTGTTTTTTTTCTGCGCTGTATCTTTATCTCTTATGATCTGCAGATAATATGCAAGTGTTCAAAATCATGTTCATGTTCACCTGAAGCTGACAGTATAGCAAAAACGGTCTCGACATGTCCGTTTATCTTGCTCTTACTCAGCTGTAGTCAGTTTGGCAAGTGATCCTGCAGGACCGGGCCACGGAGGACTGTCTGTGCTTGCAGCTACATGCTGCCTTACAGATAATGCACTGACTCATCAGGGCACAGACAGAAAGTATGCCTGCAATCATACAAACATCATGGGTCCCTACCTTTCCAACTTAAGGTGTGGCCTCTTTTTAAACACAAGCAAGAGGGTTTGTCTGCCAAGATAGTGAATGACTGCTGACTATCCATCTTTTGATTTATGAGGGATGAGAATAAACCGACAGAACTGACATGTCACACTACATACAGCTTCGAAGTCTGTTTTACAAAGGCCTTCAAGAAAAAATGAGAACACATCATTGATCAACTGACATAAACACATTGATATAAAACAGATCCCACGTGATCTTTTGTTTTAAGTAGAACCACAGCGTCTACACAGAACGTTCCTGTGCTCCGCATATCAGAGGCAGTATTTGTGTAAGTCTTTGTTTTCCTGGGCGAGGCAGCGGGTTCAGCCAACTGTTGCAATGCTGCGACACGCCCCACATATCACCTAGGTAACCGAAACTCCGCTCAGGCACTGTACTGTGGGGGTTTTATCTGCTGACCCATCTCATGTCTGAAGCTAAGCTCACTTATTTGTTGGTAAGTGTTGATCCCTCTTGGGTTCTCGCATAATTTCCGTTTCCTCTTCACCAACTGCGCTCCCGGCGAGACAAGAAAATTATCGAGACTGACTTGACAAAAAAAAAAAGCAACAACAAAATGAATTGAAGTACTATTTTATTGTGTATTATGGTGATAGACAAACGGACCACTGAGGTGGATTTGTCTGCTGTGCTGATGAAAAACTGTGGCTCATGTTGTGTGTTTCTGTCTGGACTTTGCACCTTCCAGTTAATGAGTGACACATCTTTTCACTCTCACTGTACCTTGCTCTGTCACTGTCATTACCACCACCACCCTCCACCCATCCATGCAAATTCGCAATAACAGTAATAGAAGCTACTCGGGAAAAACACTCCTCTCTCTCACACCCATCACCCTCCCACTATCTTGTTAAGCAACAGCCTCTGTGGATAACTTTAATGGGCTTCTTCCAAAAAAACCCTGCTCAGTAAAACCAGGAATGCGTATCAGTGGAAGCTGCCAGCGAGCGAGTTGCAACAGAAAGGCAGAGATACTGTTCAGCGCCTGATGCTGAAACACCAGTGTGACATTCCACACTAGCACAGCATATTCACTCTGTCCAGTGTCCACCCATTAATCATGTTCTGCAAAAAAAAAAGCACACAATTTCACCCTGATCACACAATACTCTTGTAAAAATTACCTCAATGACTGACTCATAAATTTGCTGAAACTAACAGCGACTCTGAGTACACAGCTCCTGTGACAATGGATGAGTAACTCTGCTCTCAGACGTGAGAACAGATTGACTGTCCTGCCCTCCTGGCCCCCCACAGGCATGTCAGACAGGGAGTGTCTCCACGGCAGTGACAAGCTCTCAACAAGGGTGTGGCAGCAGCGTTTGTGGGTGTATGAGCAAACTGGGCGAGGCTGTATACACCTAATGGCCGGAGGGCTCAACAAGATATGGCATTGAATTTTCTTCGTTATATCCTCCCAGTAATTAATGAGTTAATGTTGTTGCAAACCAAGCATCACTATGAGAAATATTCAAGTGGGCCAGATTTTGACTTTGCTGGTCTAAGCTCTTCTTTGTATCACGGCAGGAATGAATCAGGTCAGAGAAGAGGCCCAGGGGGTTGGAGATGAACTCTGGTCGTTTTCCAGAGAGCTTCCTAACACACTTTTGCAGTGATTTGTTATTCAGCCTCATGCCTGTTTGGCAGCAGGGGTGTAAATAACATGTTACTGGGTTTTTACCATTTGTTCTGCTAGAACTTCTGCTGGAAAACATTTCACTTGCAAAAAAGTAGTATCAACTTTTAAGAAACAGTTTGACATTTTCCGTGGATGAGACGGGGAGTCAGATGAGAATGGAAATATTAAACGACATCCAGCAGCTCAAACCATGACCACGGTCAACCAGTTAGCTTAGCACTACTACAAACCAGAGTAAACTGCCAAATCCACATGTAAAGCTCATTAATGAAGGTGTTAGAGGTTCTTTGTTTAATCCTTGGAAAACTCAAAAATGCCTGGAAATAGTCCATCACCTCCTATAAAAATATAACATACAATATTCACAGTAAGATAACCACCTGACTTCATGCTAAACTAAATCAGCTGTGTCCTGTAGTGTCACCACCATGACACCACCACCGATCTGCTCAATCAAACTCTCGGCAAGAAAGTGAAGAAATGACGAGCTATTCTTTTAACTTGAGGAAAAAAAACAAACACATTTTGCCTCACAAGTGTGTGATTTGCTTACCGTTTGTCAATCGTGTGTTCTCGTGGTTATCAGAGCATTAGGGATTTACTGTAGGAACTTAACCTCAGCTGGTGGCCTGTGATTTCTAACAGGCATGCTAATGTCATGTTTAGGCTGACATGCAAATAAAGCAGATTAGGTTACCGCACATCTGTAGAGCTTCCTGCACCATCTGCACAGATGCAGATCAACTGCTTGACATATATGCCAGCTCCACACATGTGCACACACCCTGTCTCATATACGTCCCGTGACACGCAACCCACACTCCTCTTACTATAAACTCATTCCCAGATGGCTTTAACACAGCACTGCACTCCCTCAGCCCCTTCCTCCCAAAAGTAAATGGCCAAGTACAGCCAGCTGAGCCTCCACAGCTGAGTGGCTGCAGTTGACATTGTGCTGTCTGGGGTTCAGCCGTCCCACAGGGATCCAACCTAACACGCCCCCTAACCTGACTCAGTCCCCAAACCACACGTCCCTTATCCCCCCACAGCGTTATGGCACTGTAATGGAGGCAGCGAGGACTAACTGGATAGCTGTTTGTCATAAATCAATATGGGAGGATGTGAAGTGGTGCACAGCTAATGGATTTATTGTGGTTGGTGACAGGAAGTGGCGGTCAAAGTTATCTGACTCACCAACAGTGTTGGGCTGTCAGAGGACAGAGGACGTTTGTTCGGAGAAGCCGTACTTTCACAACTCTTCTTATGTATGCAAGTCTTTGGTGACAAACTACTCTATCACGTCATGTGCTAAGTTGGGGAAGAAGCGTCAAGTCCACATTTTTGTAAAAGCACTGAGAGAGAAGTGAGAGAGCAGAGAGTGAGAGAGAGAGAATTTGTCAATTGACTGTAACAGGCAGCTGATAAAATCCAGACCACAGCAACGTGGCCATGCAAAGAGTCACAGAGAAGAACAGATAATAAGATAGTGCTGGTGTGTGCACTTGTGCAACATACACAGGTTGTTTGAATGTGGCAGACGCAGCACAGCGTGTCTGATCTGGAAACACTGCCAACAATACAGGCAATCTCAGCCAATGAGTAAAATAGGCAGCAGAATGGGGAACGACTGGGTGACTCACCGCAGCTACTTAAATGAGTTGAATTAGGCCAGGCAGCACGGTGGCTGTAAAACGGTGCGCAGTTGTTTACTCCCTGTGGGATCTTGCCGTGAATCAAAGGAAATGTGAGCTGTCTCGGAGGAGGAGGCTGAGTGCAGAGCAGGATCAACTTACACAAAGCTGATAAAGAAGGAGTGAATGAGTAAAAACGGGTGTACTCCGTGTAGCAATAAAGAGCAGAGCAGTAAAGTACACAGCAACAAAGTTCACAAAGCTGTCTCATTATGTATCAGATATTGTGGCAGGTACAGAAGTGTGTCCAAAGTCTTCCATATCAGAAGAACAACACATCATAAAAGATGTGGAAATCAAATGGCTGGATTTAATGTTATCATTTAAAAATAAAATCACATCCAGAATTTGAACATTTCATTCCCAGTTACTTGATATTTTTTTTTTTTGGTGCTTTCAAAGTCTTTCAGGCTGTGGATGTATGGTAAGGAGGAAATGCCTCCCCTTCATGTTGTTTAGTCGATGGTAGGAAGGAAGAGGATGAACTAAGTCTCCGATGCAGCACAGAGAGCTTCTGTGTCACTTTGTTTGGGGTAGAGAGGAAAAGAGTAGCCACATTGTCCCATTGACTACTGTCACAGTGAAAAGGAGAGCGAGTCTCAAGTGTCCCAGCTGGATGCCACCAAAAAGGCTGAAGCACATCAAGATGGCTGTGTGTGTTCACGGGCCAAGTTTGGTGGCCAAAGCCCTGTTTAAAATCCCGACCACATTTTTTTTTTTTTTTTTAACTGCCACTGCTACGCATCGGTGTGCGGCTGAGTGCTGAGGCGATGTGACAGATGATTAATTTTTCAGGGGGATTAGAGGCATGAGGGAGCGGGAGGAGGGTGCTTTGGAGAGCACAGCAGACGTCTAAAGGGACCCTGAAGAATAGAGCAAATTCAGCTGAGAAGTTCACTGTTTTGCTTCACAACCAAAATAGAAAAACAGAGAACACAATTAAATATCTGAAGAGTAAAAGAGCCAGCATCATCAAAAAAAATGAGTGACTCTGACAGGAGCTGTGTCATTTGTTGTACACGGTGCTCACGTCAGATGAGAGTCTCTAAAACGCCACCTTTTAAGGAACAGAGATGAAATGTGGAAGGAAGAATAACAGCCTCAATTGTCTAAACGCCCATGCATTTTTCAGTTTATCCACTGTTTTGTAAAGTATTCACAGGCCCCAGGGTTGCACAACTTTCTCAGCCCATGAGAGCATGACATCCTTCAAAGGCAGTGAAACAAAGAAAACAACCACTAACTTGAGCCGAGAGATTTTTCACTCTGCAGCAACGATACGCAAAATGAACCTTCTTGTGAGACGCTGATGTTCTTCAAGTTGCGTATCTAACAAAGTTAAGCCTCTCTTGATGATTTACTTTCAGTTTCAACCACACCCTTGCTGTCCTCACTTTCCTCAATTTCTCATAGAAGTGTAATTAAGGGACAGGCAGGAGGAGGAGGAGGAAAAACAGACACCGCAGGACTCATCAGAGTCACTATGCTGAGAAGTACAGCTCAGCCAAATCATCCAACTGTGAAAACATTGTCTTTAGAGTCAGTCCTGAAATCTAGTTCACTCCATCCCTGCTTGGATACATCATCTGTAATAAAAAAATTATCATTTGTAATGTATTCATGAAGAAAACAGTCAGATTCAGCTATTTCCAGCAGGCTGACACAATAGGAGCTGACATGAAATGACTAACTGAGCAGCCTCTCATATACTTTATATACTTTTTAAAGTGCTGGTGATGGAGGGAAGCACCCATTAGGCCTATGACATCTTAAGTAAGGGAAATTTCCTTGCCCTTGTTTGATCTGACCAAGAGAACTGTTGAAGGTAAATAATTAATTACAGTGACTGTCATGGGTAGGGTTTAGCTGGGCAATGCCAGCTTTCCTTGCTCAGCATTATACCTCTGTGCTCTGCTGGAAGCTTCTGACTTCATGTTTTGTCGGGGACAGCAAAAATCCTGTGCATGAATGGATGTTTTCCGACAATGCTGCCAATTATTTAATTACTGTATTAATCTTAAACAAAGACACTCAAAATCCTTCAGATGGATTGTATTAACCTCTTTGGCTGTCATCTAATATTTGGCCGTGTCTGCCTACTTTACTTTCATAGATTAAAGCTTAAGGAACCAATTTTTAAAGTAAATTAACAACTGATTTCTTTCTGACCAGAGATGGTGATAAAGAATCACGCACTGGGAGTCTGCACGGCACGGCATTGTTTGATGAAGATTTCATTTTAAGCCTCTGGTAGTTAACCCTGTGGATATTTTGATGCTGTCACACCTTCCCATTGACTTCAGCCACAAAGGCTGCTACCGTCGCTGACAGGAAACTCTATCTCTGTGCAGCCCCCTTCTCCATGGGAACAGTAAAACACAGAGGAGGGGTGATATGCGAGCACAAAGCAGGTCACACAACATGTGCGCTGAGTGGCTGTAACTGAGCCCCTGGAAAGTATTCAGTCAGGCACCACTGGAGAGAGACAGAGGCGAGGTAAGACAGTGAATCGACAGGAAAAGAAAGACATGGAGCTACACAAAGAGGTTAGGATATATGCCATACAGTAATCCCCTTTGGAAAGTGTAGACCTATTTATAAACTGAAGGATCTCCTGGCCTCTTGCTCTGCTAATGTAGGACAGT
This sequence comes from Selene dorsalis, assembly GCA_900303245.1. Classification (NCBI taxonomy): domain Eukaryota; kingdom Metazoa; phylum Chordata; class Actinopteri; order Carangiformes; family Carangidae; genus Selene; species Selene dorsalis. The sequence continues at coordinate 91,931 of OMNW01019207.1, read as the reverse complement.
ATCAGGGAATTAAGCAGGAGGGGGGAGATTATCACCGTGTCACCACAGCTGTAGCTGCGAAATCTACAGTAAGTCACCCTCCTCCCCCCTTCACCGTCCCACCACCCATTCACCCTATTCCCCCCGAGGCCAAATGGGAACAGCTTTCCAACCAGGGTGCTGTCTGCTGCTCCACTACTTGATGACATGAGGCGAGCACAGTGAGGCCCGCCTGGCAGAAACTATTGGCACACTGTCGTATTCAACCTGACACACATTCACCAAGCTCAGCTGGATGCATTGGTCCAGAAACAAGTTGGATGCCACAGACTGGTTTGGCGCTGTTCTTGGTGCTTTGTGATGGGATAACTTGCTGATGATCCAAACAAGAGAACAATAGATAATGTGATTTAGTGTTTAATCAAGACGAGGCTCTGTGGGCAAGAAAAGCCGTTTAACTTCTAATTCCCTTAAACCCATGTCAAATCTGACTTCAACAGATATTAAAGTTGGCGGTGGAGGACACCGCAAATGACTTAAGCGCATAATAAAAGCGGATGAAAAAAAAAGAAGAGTTATTTCAGTTAGATGCTGATTTCAGTGGATATGGTTCATTAAATCAAATTAAACAAATTTGTGCACTCAGCAGGATTTGCTGATCAGCATCTGCAATGCCAACGACATCATAGAAGTTTTGGCAACACCTGGAGACATCACTGCCTGCATGAACAGCAGAGTGGGAGTGGAAGGGAGCTCCAGTAACCTCAACAAAATGTAGGACTATGACTCATTATTCACTGTCAAACATTACAGATGTGCTCGGAAACAAGATGTTACTTCCCTATGGACAATCAACTCATTGTGCTACTTACTGTTGTTTGAGCTCAAATATTTAAACTGAGTGAGTTATCATTTTCATTATCAATTACTGTGATAATTCTGTTCTTGATTAATCGTTGGTCTGTAAATTATATAACTGGTGGTGGTGGGTGTGGTATCCAAACACAGCCAGTATATTATCACCGAGGACTAAGAAAAACAGCACATACTTACATTTTAGTGTCATTTTTTTGACACTGATTCAAAATTTGAAACTGAATCTATTTCCCAGTTGGCTTTAAATTGATTTCAAGCCAATCCACGGGTGGTTTATGGCCTGGGCCCAGTTAACTGGAGCGATAGCGTTAAATTCTTTGTTGTTGTCTTGCCAGCGTGTTCAGTGTCCACGAGAACATTCACTAACATTTTCACCCTGATCCTAATCCTGTATCCTCTTGAAGCTGTTGACCAAATTGTTTAAATGAACGCCAACAGGCTGTGATACTTCACCTGCCCCTCTCGCACGCGGACACACAAATATGCACGCGCGCACAAAGTTGGACACCAGTAACGCGCTGTGACGCTCTATTGACAAGTGACGTAAAGTTGAATGATCGAAACTGGGGCCGAACGTCGCAAAGATTAGTCAGAAAGAGCTCTGTGACAAATGAGAGACCGACTTAAACCAATTCCATGTAAGAAAGCAAACTTGTGACGACGGCCAGAGCTCCCGTATGTTACTTTGAAGCTGCGGGCAGCGGTGGCCGGGTTGAGGCATGCGGAAATGAACTTCAAATGCACGGCTGGATTTACAAGGAGCAGGTACGTCCAAGGTGAAAAAAACGGAGCCAAACAATGTTCCACCTGAACATGTGCGGTTTTGAACAAAGTGGATATGAACGATAGGCTGTTATACAAACAACAAACGAAAAAAACAAAACAAAGAAACAACCAAAAAGAAAACAGTGACAAAGACACTGAGAGCAGGTTAAAACGGAGAAAGTAAGAATATACACTTAATGAATCTTACCTGTCGAAACACACGAGCGCGTTAAAGATTATCCCAGGTCAGCGTTGTTTTTCTTGGGGACACCACCGTCCTCTGTGTCTCTGCTCACTTCTCTCCACTCTCTCCGCCGCTGGCCCACAGTCCTCTGAACAAAAATGAGTAAAAGAAGCGTCACCTCAGCCCCAGACTCCGCCTTCCTCATCCCGACCCCACCCAGCCACAGCTCTGCACCCACAGGGAGAGACGTTACAGCCTGCTTTATAGTCCAGGGAACTGTAGTCAATAAAAACAAGAAACAGCAGATTGACGTTTACGTTTGTAAACTGCCTTAATCAAGATCAGGCGTGTTCAAGTTAAAGTGAACTGTAGAAGAATAAATACAGCAAAACTTAAAGAGACTACACAATGGGTTAATATTATAAAGCCAACACTATAGTGTGTTTTAACTATTATGACATATGTCAAAAAATGTTACTTTTCATATAGTGTCTTCATAACATGATTGTAAACTCTAGGACCTACAGACAGCCCACGCTGGAACACATTTGTTCAACACACCAGTGGAGTCCAGCAACCAGAAACTCGGGTTTAAACATGTGGGAAAGCGAACATTGATAGGAATACAGTGGAAATAACATGAATTTCAAAGAGGGCTCCCATAAAAACCGTTGGATTTCCCTTGAGAAGACTGTCCGGCCAATAATGACACCAGTTTTATTCGTTTTGTGCAAACACTTCCTGCACCTGCATGACGACCGACCACACCTTGATTACAACACGAAACCAGACAACAGGGCGAGTCTGTGGCCGGGAAACAACGCGCCGTCACATGGCTGACAGAGGAGCAGATAGACGCGGTTATATGTGGGTTTTCTCAGGTGTTTGATGGGCTGGACCGATTGCTGTGTTTGAGGCGGTGTGACGTTTTCTTACTTGTCAGACAATAGTTTCTGTGCAGCCTTAAGAAAGGTCTGTGAAAACACACTTTTGGCATATTGAGCATTTGCGTTACTTAAACACACAGCTGATTCACAGTTCTGTAGAAATGAACTGTGAAGTCATCCACATTCACCAAAAATGCTGTGACTAAAGCTGAAACAAATGATTGCAACTTCATCAATCAATCATCAAACATCAAACATCAATCTCTGAAGTCACAGATATCAAGTTTACTATTACACAAGATCAAACTATTCACATTTTAGACAGTGGATTTGGGAGGATATGTTTAAAAAGAAAAAGAGATCTATCCAGTGTAAAAGTTGTCACTGATTCAGTTTCAGTCAGGAGAACTTATCTAAAAATGCTTTAAACATTACCACCAACTTTAATGACAAACGTTTCATTTAACATGTGAGTAGGTTACTTAACTTGATTATACAAGTTTACATGAGACATTCCTAGCAGTCACAATGTATTTTTAAATACAAATAAGCAGTTTATGAAGCTCTACAACTACAAAAGGAATAACAAAACATGTGTGTATGAGATTTCTAATGAATGGACATGGAAAGTTCTAAGAGGTCTTTGAGGCTTAGCATTAAAAAAAAGCTCTTACACAGAGAACCCAATAACTGAATGCACAGTGCACCACTGCGACAATATCTGTGCTCCTCCCTGCACAGAAAAAAGAAGACCTGGTTTAAAAAATACTGCAGGTTGCTAAACACGTGTCTGTTTGTTGCTTTCCCATTTATGGATTGTGAAGTTAAAAAAATACCTCTGCTTTTAAATGGGGTGCACTTTAGTCTGAAACAGCAAAAAAATGTGTACACGGAAACTTGTCTAGATGTCTGAGAGGATCAGAGTGGATGACAGGCTCACATAGGTCAGGCTGTATTTCATGTCCTGCCTTGGGGCGAACTGTCACAGCAACCTCGTATGTGGCCTTTGTGACAGTCATCATCTGTACCTCCTAGACTAAAAGAGACAGGGGTGGAGGGGGACCAGGCATGCTGGGCTGTTACACGAGTATATAGGTCACTATGTTTGTCGGAGTAAGTGAATATAGCTTCAGGCCCAATTGCCCCTTGTTGGGTTTTCATGTGTGTCTGGAGGGGCGTCATATTTATTAGACTATCCAGTGAATGAGACATTGCTTTCATATCCCCAGACCTGAGTATCGGAATCTAATTTTTTCTGTGACCCTGTCTTGTATTTTGCACGTCTTTGACTTGTGTTGGCTTTCTCTGATATCCCTGGATAGAGCAGACAGGGGCTGCAGTGACATGAATGGTACCATTGTTTTGAACACAGCAGCCTCTTTATCTTGAAAATTAGCCAGGAATTAAAAGAGTGGGATTCATGTGGGACTGCAGCTCATGCTGGCCCAGTCAAGACCACCTGTCTTTTTGGTTTCAGCATTGATTTAATATTCACATTTTGGTTATGTGGGCTCATTGCTGTAAATTTTTTGTCAGTTATTTTTGTGTTGAAGCTGCTCAGTCTCACTCAGGCTGCGTACGTACGCTAAGTGAACTCTAATGCAAAGGGTTCTCCATATGTTCTCTTTCTCTCTCTATAATATAAAACAGCACACATGTGTCTGCAATATCAGATAAATGTCCAGAGAAATTCTTTGAAAATCCTCTAGTCAGGAGTCAAAAGATGTCTGCAGTGGAGTCTGGCAGACTTGGCTTCAGTCTTGCTTTGTAACCCCTCAGCAAACAGACCAGGAATCTCCCTGTATGGCCAAGTCTGTCTTTATTCCAAGGGCAGGACACACTGATATGATGTCCCTGCTGTACAATACTTGCCTGTTTCGCTCTCTCTGGTCCTTTGCCTCACACCCCACAGGAAATGGCCCCATTGTCCTTGGGAGCGGAAGTGGCCTGGAGCAGACCACTCGCTCAGTGGACTGATGGAGGCTGTGGTAAATTATTAATCATCACCTACAAATGGAAGACATGCAGAGGATGGTGTTGGCTGCCCACTGAGGAATACTTTGAAACATTTGAGCCGCAGCCCACCACCTGTGCCGGGGGAGAGATGGTCTGTTCTTTGAGTATTACAGCCTGCTTTTGTGGCTGTTGGCAATTGCTGTGGATGTGAGACTGAAGTGAGTCTAAAACTGAAGCAAGAACATAAAATAAAACAATAGGTCTAGTTTGTCATTTGTCCATATTCAGTCTGAGAGTGGCAGGATTTACAAATCCATAAAAAGATGAGCTTGACTGGTAATTTTTGAACCAAAACTATCATATCGTTCATATCGGAACTATTTGCCACAACAAATCTACCAAATCGACTACAAATGATCAAAATTTCAGTTATTATTATTATTAATTAATGTAGATATCCACAAAGGTTAAGAGAGGCAGGCCTTACCAATCATTGTGAAATATTTTGATTCATTCAGATATTTACCACTAGAGGTAGACAGAGACTCACACAGTCAAGACAAGAGACATCTGTTTTGGGCTGATCAGATGTGTGTGTGTGTGTGTGTGTGTGTGAGGGTGCCTGTGCACATTCTCAGGCGGGTTTGGTGCATGTCTCTCTGGGTTAAAATAGATCAGCATTTGCTCCACTCGCACATGAGCGTCCTTACTGGTTTGGAAGGATCCTGATAAAGTAAGAGTGACACCTAAAAATAACTACAGATGTTCTTGTTATAAAACACTTAACAATCAGACAGATGTCAGGCTTGTGAAGGTCTATGTACCAAAGGAAGTCTATAGTTAAATTCTAACTAATTATTTGTTAGCAGACTCAACATCAGATTATCTAACTACAAGATTTGAGGATGGAAGTCACCTGCACATGAATGCAGGCTCAGTCTCTATGATCTGCGTCTATGAGAGTTTAACCATAAATATCCATGAGGTGTGATGTGAGTGCTCATGCTTAAAATACTTTGCATGTGACCAGTTGCTGCTCCAGAGTCTTGTCCAGTTACCGCATGAGAATCTGTTATATCCCAGATATGTTACAAATAAAGAGTGATATTTAGCCCACAGTCAGGCTAGCATGCAGATTTAAAGCCAAAATCTTTAAATAGACACCGGACTGTGCAAAAGTCAGTGTCAAATACTTGGATTTCTACTTTTCTATACACCGACAACAAATGATCTACCAAAAACTGCTCACTTTCCTGTTGGATGATGGACTTGTACCTTGTTTGACAGAACTACATGTCCCATGATGCCTCGCGCCCGAGATGACCAAATGGAACACAGAGCGGACCCGCCGCTGTGACAGCTGAGTTTCAGGTTTGCTAAGGGGAGGCTTCAGCGCCGAGTTGGAGTTCCGCGACCTTCAACAGACACGAATGAAACCAACATGTAAGTTTGACCCCTTCGTGTTTCTTTGTCTCTCGTGGTTACTTCACACACAGCTCTGTCAGAGACCTGTCGCTGTGCGGTTTGTTTCTTTAACTGTTCCAACTTGATGTGGGGATATTTCAACAGCGCCGCAGGGTGGGATTCCTCCCTCCTCCGTGGGTGGAAGTGGACATATGACTCTAGTTGTCCACTTTTTAACATCCTCCGGGACACTAAACCTTTCGCTCCCACCTCCTCTAATTTAACCACGACCTCGGGGACACTTTGACCTGACGTGAATGAGGGTATTTGTCACTTATATCACCGTGTTGTTTTACACAGTGTAGTTGTTGCTAACGCGTCAGACTGGGGCTTGACCTCCGGTGGGTTTTCTGATTATTTTCTCCATCACCGTTAGAACCGCCGCCTCGCCTCACTGTGCACGTGAGCGTTTGCTAGGACGCAACAACATGAGCTTTTTGTTATTTACAGCAAACACAGTAACTTTTGACTGCAGCTAATTAAAGCGTCGCCTTTATCTTCAACCCCTCCTCTGTCAAAGCACTTGTGACTCCAGTGCTGGAAGTTAGAAAAGTCATCTTCTGTTTAACTTGTGGCGGTGGTCTTGCAGTAGCCTAACAGCTTTGGTGCAAGGCAGCCAACCTTTTATTGATACTGTGGAGCACAGACTGACAGAAGGTGATGTGCAGCCTATGTACACACATGCGCTAATGGGAGATGAATGCCACCTTTGTGTGTAAACTCCACATTATTCACCGTGTGCTCAGCTCAGTTGGTTGAGAAGTGACATGCCAGGGACAGAATGGAAAACACTGTTAACTCAACATAAACTACAATGAGCTATGAAATATCAGTGTGATATGAGCTGTGAAGGACAGGATTACACTTCTTATACAGCCAGTAATGTGTCTGTCTGTTTTCTTGGTCTGTCTTTCTCCTTCTTTGGCCTCTTTTTTAAAGGGCAACATGAATAACTTGTTATATTGCCCTAAAGAATTATATAAAAAAAAAGAGGGATATTTTGACATTGGCACCAATACACCGTTTCATATGACCTCTGAAACAAAATGTAGAGGGAACACTGGACACTTGTTCTCTTGCCAAAGGTCTGTTCCTCCTGATTATATCAGCCTAAACTGGATGGAAGTCTTGTGAGAGCATTTTATATGACAGAGGCAAGGACCTAATTCTGGCTGAGGATGAACAATGCAGTGCAGAAATGAAAAAAGAAAAAAACAAAACACACTTACATCCCAGCTACACCCTCTGACTATATGAGTAATTTTGATTGCCTGTTCTCCCTCGGTTTTATTTCCTGCAGATGTGTTATGAATTAAATTACAGAAAAACAACATCCAGTTTCAGTTCAGAGACTGAAAAACCAAGGTAACTCCCAAAGAGCAGTTTCAGCTCAGAGAGTTCAGCAAAGTTGAAACATTTCAAGCTCCCTACGTTTTTGGAAAACATCTTGTGTGATGTCATTGAAAGTTGTTGCTCTTTCTCTGTGTGATATCATGGCTGTATCAGCTTTCATAGATAACATGTGGAGGAGGGAGTCTTGCTTCTATTTTAGAAGAAGTGCAAGATCCATTAGAAATTACAATGTCCTTTTTTGGTGAACTTGCAATGCTTAAATAAGACTGGCGTATAATTAAGCTGTAAACATGCAGAGCAGAAAAAACTACAAATTTCAGTTGTTGTCAAAGTTGTGAAAAACTGATCAGCCTTTCCTCTCCGTATGATGGCTTGTGACGCAGAACATAAAGGAAGGCCGCTAGATAGCATTAACAGTGGTGGCCTTGTATGTTTCCACTACTCTTGTTATTATTTTGTTGTTGTGACTTATCCCCAGTATTAAATTAAGCCAGATTTAACAAACAGTAGTGGCCTCTGTGAGCCACATGTTAAATTTATCCTGTACACAGTAATACTTTTGTCTATAAATAAATATCAGTGTTTTCACCTCTGAGACATGTTTAAATTGTAAACATTCATGAAGGATTGAGTCCAAATAATGTCAAGGTAGGTGCTCTGAGGAATCTTTAATGTTGTAGTTACATAAATGGCACATTCACAAATTCCTAAAGATATCTACAAGAATAATTTGTTTAATGTAGAGAGGGCTTCACAACAAAAAAGTTTAGTTTTGTTCATTTATGGCAATTAATCACTGATAACTGTCTGTAAATCAGTGACTAGCAGTGCTGGAAAACAGCTTTGGTTTTGTTGCTGTGATAAAGGCTGAGCTACAGTTGCAGATATAATTTGGCTGTACAATAAAAACCATATCCTGGAGCTTTGGAGTAACTGATGCAAATGACTGTGTCCACCAGGAAGAGGAAAACCCTGACCTGCTGCTGTATCGCAATACCTTTGATGATTGCTGACTCACATATCACTGTCTTATTCTTCTCATAAGTTGCTTCTAAATTCACTGTGTCCCATTATGCACAATAATAAACCTGCACGCCTTTCTCCGTATGTCCCTCCCCCTGTTTGATTTCTCCCTCAGCCCCACCTCCAACCAGTCTCACTGTTGCTCTCTCTCTCTCTCTCTCTCTCTCTCCCCTGCTGACAGGACACAGAGGAGCCGGCCGGTGAAGCAGCACAAGCAACAGAAATGATTTA
>OMNW01019207.1:40066-68926 GCA_900303245.1 Selene dorsalis | reverse complement strand
GGAGACCAAGAGAGGGGGAATGAAAGAGCCATATTGAGCTATATTTACTGAGCTGAATTTTGGATTTAAAATTTTGAATTTCTCTGGGTTGTATTTCTCAATGTGAGTATCACATTTTATCAGATCAGAGATATTTAAATATTTTATTTGTGATATTGCTGAATCAGAATAAAAGTATCTGTGACCTGCAGTTGGAAGCAGAGTTGGATACCAATCACAGATTTATCCATGTATCCAGGCATCAACTGCTGATGTGGATTTGCCCCTCTTCAGAAGACCTTCAGAGAAACATGGTTTCTAGTGGGCATGTTATATAGCACAACACTGATTTAAAGAAGTGTTTCCCACAATGTTGGAGTAATTTTGACACATGATGACCTGTTACACTTCTGAGGCATTCACATTTTTCTCAAACATACCTAGTGAGACTGAAACAACGACCTCTAAATCAACTTAAAGAGCTTTTAACCTGATTCATACTATATAATTTATGGGCAGCTACAGTTTACCGTGCAGTAGTTCAGCCTGAGGTTAGTTTCTTTCCATTAGGCTGATTAGACACTGATACACATATCCCATCACATGTTTCCAGGCCAAATTCAAGTACCTCAATCTAATTACTTTGCTGTATGGCAAAATTCCATTTCAGTTCAGCTAAGCTTTCTACTCAAGTAAGATTACACAGCTGATTTTGGTTTACTGGTATGTTGTGTTATTCAGAGTTGAGCTAAAGTCCAAATGCTCATCCGTAAACAGAGATGTTAAAAGATAGTATTCATTGTGTTCATCTTAACCATGTATATACATGTATATTATATCCTGTTAATTAATGGCTACTGTTTGTAATGTTTGTCATATGGACAGGCAAAGTGATGACCTTTGAGTTTCTGATGAAATTTTTGTAACAGTTTTAGAATTGCAAATGACTGCTTTTCAGTGTTTGGCTCATGTACAATGGCTGTGAATAAGAACCCAGTGTACGTCAATACCAAATCTGTACCTGGCTAATTAATCTTTGACAGCTCTTCATCCTTATTGACTTTGAAGTGGACATAAACAAACCATTTACCAGGATGTAAACATAGTTTCAGGTCAATAGCCAGTCACTGGTTTTCCCCCACCCTCCATGCTGTACATGTCCGGCATCGCAGCGTAGCCCCGGCTGCCTTTCCCGTTGTGCTATATCGGTACGCAGGAGAATGAGTTCTTAACTGGTGTCTTATCTGGGCTGAAAAGGATCAAGCTAAGAGGATCAGTATCTGGCTCACCACATAGAGATGTTGTGGTGTGTTGCTCTTGAAACTTGAAGGAGAAGCACACTACTCGATGCACTCATTCATACAAACGGTGCATGCAGAGTTTTCAGCCTGGTGGTATTGTTGGACTTGTTACAAGTTGATATTAAATTATAGTTATGTAATAAGGGCATTTTAAAGGCTTAGAGTTAAGGACAACCTCTCTTTCTTCACTTGTTTACATGATTATGAAATCGATGAATATTTATCCTGTTTTAAATACTTATAGTCCATAATCCATTTTCATCAGGGAGCACATCCAGAAATGCAACAAAACCCCCAAAACCTTCAATAGAAAATCAAAGGGAAATGGATTTAACAGCAGTGGATAAGTGATTTAATCAGCAAGTTGATTTTTGAAAGTGCTGCTCAGAATCAGCAATATCGGCTAACTTAATAAAAGTGGATATCCAACATGAAACTCAGTTTTCTCTCATTTGATAGTGAAAACAGGTGTCTTTCAGTCATTTAATTTTCTAGCAGAGCTGTGTTTTTTTCCAGTTGGTTGAAAAACAGAAACAGAGTAAGAAATCAGTCAAAGTCAAAAACATTTCCCGTCTGGCGAGTTATTATTGCTCATGATGCCCAGCTGGCAGGGCTGTGTTGTTGTTGTCTGTTCTCTGTACCATCTGCAGTCCTGTCTCTTCCTCCATTCATTAAATCCCTCTCTCCTTCCTCCCTCAGTGCTGTGCTCAGACAGAGTGGGCCAGGTCACCAAGACGTATCATGACATTAAGGCAGTCACCCACCTGCTGGAGGAGGTAAGAGAGAGACATGCAGCAGATGAACAGGATTAAAGGGGATTAAATGTATTTGCCTCACTGACCATCACTGTTTGTTTTTTATTGGTCTATTGGTCTGATCAGATTTGGTCAAAAACGTCACTCCATCTGTGATCCCCTCTTACTATGGAAAAAAGTGTATATTTATTATGTCACTGATATTGCGAAGAGTAAAATAAAAAATGCAGGATTTTGTATGACTTTGCAGAAAGAGCGGGATCTGGAGTTAGCAGCACGGATCGGTCAGTCCCTCCTCAAGCAAAACCAAGAGCTGACAGCACGCAATGAAATGCTGGATGAACAGCTTGAAATTGCAAAAGAGGAGGTACAAAACAAACCCCATGATGTACTCACACTGTACTATAAGATTTGTGCTGTGTTACAGTCTTCTGAGCTAAAGTGGACTTGTTTTCTAGATTGCTCAACTTCGTCATGAGCTGTCGATGCGAGATGACCTTCTTCAGTTCTATGCAAGCACTGAAGAGACTGAAAACACTGAATCGCTCTCACCGTGAGTACAATGTGCAAACACAAAGCAGGTTAGATATTATGCAATACATACTGGTGAAATAAAAGAGAACCCTAAATGTCTTGAAAGCATTTGCTCAGTGCACAATCTCTCCCCTGTGTAAGTAAACATACCTCAGAACATCTCCACTGATCCTCTTTAAGTTGCTGGCAAAGCTTTCTACTAAACTCCCTCCCATTAGCACTTTATCATTACCTCTGTTTATTAGTGTTCTCTTTTCATTTATTACATCCATTAATTACTATTCAGCTTAGCTTCCAGTAGTTGCAGTGTCAGAAAGATATACAGCTGGCCAGAATGTAATGCTGTTGTCAACACAGCAAGCTCAAATCACCAGATATGTGGCTTGATGTGCAAAATGGTGTGAAATCATTTGTATTTTTAAGTACATTTTGGAGAAAATATTTGTGATTATATACAGTCTAGGGATATGCACGTTTTTTAAACATCACTTAGAGGAGAAGTGAGCTGTCTAATGCAGACAAATGTTTTCTTGTTGCAGGATAAAAAGAAATGAATCGTGCAGTTCTCTCAGCAGCTTTGTCCACTATGACTTCCTGCAGCAGAAACTGAAGGGCTTAGAAGAGGAAAACCGCAAACTCAGATTAGAGGTATGGAACGTTTCAAAGATCTCACACAGAATAAAATGAAATAGAAGTTGCTTGTACATAGAAGGTAAAATAAAGAAGAACCTGTCTAAATATAAAGAAGTCATTGATGTGATGCTAAGGAAGAGTTAAGTCAATATTTGGGAGCAACACCTTTTTTCTTGTCATAGTTTAGGATTGAATCAAAAGAACTGCTGATGTAAATTAAACAAATACATGAATAGGATGCAATGCTTTGAAAAATATTGTCTAATATATTGAATTCACACAATGTATAATTTGATACACATACACAGTAGACACTTTATGCATTAATTAACTTTATGGTATTTGCAGGCTAATGACCTCACCACAGAGACGACCCACTATGAGGAGCAAGAGCAGGAGCTGATGATGGTGTGTGTGGAGGAGCTCTGTAAGTGTTACAGTCTTGATTCAATGACTGAAAATCACATATCACATCACACTGACCATAGCTCAGGCACAGGTGCATTTATGTCACGTCTGTGTTTCAGCATCTGTCAACAAGCAAGTGGTGGACCTGTCAGAGGAGCTTGCACGCAAAGTAGAGGACTCTGTCCGACAACAAGAGGAGATCAGCTCGCTGCTCGCTCAGATTGTGGACCTTCAGGCCCGCTGCAAAGGGGTGAGTGGCACACACACAACATCTGTAATTGGTGTCACTGAAGACCTGCCATTGCTCTCAAATACATCCACATTCTTTATGTAACAAACATATTTGAATTAATCTTTATTCTCTCTGTTGTTTTAGGTCACCCATGAAAATGAAGAGCTGAACCAAAACCTGAGTGCCTCGCGTGAGAGCCAGATGAAACTTAAATCAGAGGCAAGACATTTAATCTGAAATACTCTCAGAGTGGATGACTGGTTGTCAAGTGTTAAACATAGACAGCTGCAAAGTCAATCTGCAGAACTTTGTACAATTGTACAAGTGTGTGTCCGCTGCTATGAGAGCCACCATATGGTTTACCGTAAAACCCTCAGCAGACCTCAGATAGTTCAATTCCTTCTCTGTACATTTTTAGCGGCACAATCTCTTCCAGCTTGTGTAATTTGTCTCCCCCTGTCTGCAGCTCAAGGACCTGCAGGACAAGTACTCAGAGTGTGAGGACATGCTCTCTGAGGCCCGAGAGGACATTAAAAACCTGCGGAACAAGAGCCTGCCCAACAGCACGGTGCAGCGGTACACTGCACTGGCCTCTGTCCTCCCCATGGACTCACTGGCAGCAGAGATAGAAGGCACCTTTCGCAAAGGCCTCGACACCCCGGCTCCCTCAGAATACAAGTGAGTCTTTTAGTTTGTGTGTTTGAGTGTTTGATTTGAACTGAGTTGTTTCAAACCAGTTCATTTTGAGATTATGACAAAGAAAGCTGGGATTTAATCTAAATGAAACACACATGGAAACGCTTATTATCACTCTGGAATCATGGTGTTTTGTGATTTATCAGTTTTCACAGATTAATACAAACGTATGATAAATTATGAAAGTCAGAAATAGAAGTAACCACAGTTTCCTCACATGATGCAGGGAATACCAAGAGCATGATGCCTCATTGTGAAATAAGAAATTACAGCTGTACAATTGAATACATATGTTTGTGTGGCAGAATATTTAGTATCTATACTGAACATCCATACAATACACTGAGCAAGATTACCATTGGTTGAAACTAAGTCTATAAAAACTTTACGTATGATTTTGAAACACTTGTACTGTGTAGTTCCATATTATATTCATTATGCTAAGAAATATTATATACATATACTTTCTACTCCATTACACTTAGTAAAACCATCACCACTAGTTACTTTAAATTTTGAATCAAAAGCAAGTTCATAAAATCTTTATTTTTGTGTAATATTGTATGAGTTACAGGAGGCATCACTGAGCTGCTGTACTGCAGGTTTATTGCGGCTTTTACTCTCAGTTGCTCCTCTTTCACAGGAACCAGTGTAGTTTTTTCTTCTTTTTTGTGGCAGGCTGCTGGAAAAATCTGAATATATTTTAATCTGACCCTCAAAAGAACATAAGACATTTCTGAAAGACTGCTCTTCTTTTAGGTTTTTAGATGTAGCTGATTTTTCTAGGGATACTGATGGTCTGTGACTGAGATGAAAGCTCCAGAGTGATCTAACTTCTCCACTTTTTACTCTCTGCAGGAACCACCCGTGGCGTGTGTTTGAAACGGTGAAGGTGGTGAACAAGGTTGGAAAGCTGCGGTCTCGTTGTCACTCCCCGTGGCTCCCAGGCTCCAGCCCCGTGTCCACTCGCTCCAGTTGTACCAGCACCCCCCGAACTAGCTTCTATGGCTCTGACAATGCCAGCCTTACCCTGGAGGACAAGCCCAGCTCCAACCATGCTCAAAGAGAAGATAACAGGTGTGTTAGAGTGTGTCTGTGCATACACCTGAACCATTATCAGGTGGAAATTTTCACATTTTATAGATTTCTTTGTATGAAGAATGGAATATCTGGCAACCTTAGTTATGATGTCTCGTGTTTGAACAAGCGCAACTTGAGTTTATAATAATTAACCCACAAGAGCAAAACTACCTGCAGAGATGAAACAGGTAAAACATATGTCCTCTCCCTGTAGTGTGAGTGGGCCAAAGCGTCTGGGTCAGCCAGGCACCCCGGGAGGCCAAGACCTGGAAGCTGCTTTACAGAGCCTGTCCGCCCGCCAACAGAACCACTCCTCTGAGCGGCCTTTCTTTGACGTGGAGCGTGAGCGTAAATTGCGTGCCTTGGCAGCAAAGTCTGAGGAGGGGGACGGCTCCAGCGGCTTCCTGACACCAAACGACAGCCTGGCCTCCAGTCCAGCAGCATCGACAGGCACCAACTACTCCAACGGCAGCTCACGGCAGTCATGTGGCTCCTCTGGGAGCTCCAGGTCCTACCTGCCCGACCGCCTGCAGATTGTCAAACCACTGGAAGGTAAAAAGCCGTCGCATACATTTCTAGACACCTATTTCAGCTTCCATAGAGTCGCAGTGGAGTGTGACGAAGACGAGTGTAGACATCACGTTATTGTTGACATTAGTCGGTGACACTACAAGTTAAAATTCGGAAGTGAAAGTTTAATTACTTGATAACAAAAGTACTGGCTTGTAAATATGCAACTACAGTTGCAACAACAATGCTGAACTTTGCCAAATTTACGATTATACATATTTAATTTAGAAACCGCTGGTAAATCAGTTCAGATTTTTCCAGAAATTGCCTTTGCAACCATTTTATAAATAATATACATTTTGTAGCTTTTATTAGCCATCAAGGATCCACACAATGCATTTAGGTGGGAAACAATTATATAAATATTTTATTCTTTCCAAAAAACCCACAGGATACCTTTAACCATGGAGCCAATATGATATTATATATCAAGAGTACATTTTCACATGCCCAGCAACCATTGTGGTTTTTGGATTTTGTTCCTCCTCCACTCCTCTGGGATAATAAAACAATTTTGATCATGTGAAATTAAACAAGGCGGAACCTTTTTTTCCCCCTTTATTTGGCGCCAGCCTTACCAACTGTCGTGACCTTTTGGGCAAACAGGTTTTTATACAGTGTCGGTGCAGTTGTTATGGGCAGTTTGTCTTGTTCTTCTACACTAATTGAGGTAGAAAATTACAAACATTACCATCTGGTGTCATCCACCTCTTTCATTTCTGGATCTTCTTGCCTAGCAAGATCCACATGTGAAGCTTGGTACAGCCAACATCAACAAGATGACAAACAAGAAAATACAATGAAAACATAGACTAGAGGAAGAAATTCCACAAAAAAGCAAATGTACGTCACAGTTATTTCTAATGTCACATCCTTGTATAACAACATTGTTAAACTACTCATCAGGCTCGGTGACTCTACACCAGTGGCAGCAGTTGGCCAAACCAAACCTGGGAGGCATTCTGCATCCACGCCCGGGCGTCCTGACTAAAGACTTCAGGGAGCTTGAGGTGGACATACAGCATGTCTACAGCCTCAATGACCTGGAGGAGGATGATCCAGACCTATCTCAGCTCTCTGAACTGCATGGCATGGGTAGGCCACTTGTAATACACACTGTACATATTACATTCAGACAGCTCCACTACTTCAGTCATTCCTATTCACTTCATTAAATTCCCTCTAAAAGGCTCGTGCTCAGCTTTTAATTATTCAAGACTGCAATGCCATTCATACAATCAGGATTTGTAGTACTGTAGTATTAGTATTAGTGCTGAACCTTATTTGCCCCCATAGAGCCTCATTCCCTGTGCTAATTATTTTTCATACATGGCCTAACCTGCCTCTCTCCCTTCATGACATCACAGTCTCTCCATATGGTCCCAACCTCCCTCATACCTCTCCCACTCAAACCATTACCACCCGCCAAGTCCATCAACCCTCCCTCCTCATCCCCTCTGCCTATACAAGGTAAGAATATACAGCCCCTTCCTCTTTTTGAGCATGTTGTCCTTGGGTATTTTTTACAGGCCTAACCAGGTGAATTTCCACTGTGGATAGTAAAGTGAAATCTGTGCCTGGACATGATTTTATGTTGACATGATGAGCCTAAGTTACTCCCAACAAACAGTCCCGGAGAAGACTGGTTGTTATACCACACCTATTTTTTTTACAAAGCTACTTTTCTCATGAAGTATGGTTATTCCAGGTTGCCTCTCCTCCATCCTGTTTTACTTATTGTTCTCCCAACTTGTGTTCTTTACCCACACAGTGGCAGAAAACATCTGTCGAGGCTCTTTCTCCAACTATAGAAGGAGCCCTCAGGGCAAAGTAAGAGTTATGGGGTTACAGATGCACAATGAATGCTTTATGACCCTCATGAATACTAATGATGGAGGCACTGTACTATGTTTGTTTAACTACATAACACATTGGTTAACAAATGACAACACCAAGGTATTCTGCTCTTTCTTCTCTCAGAAGAGGTCTTTGTAGAAGGTCTGAGAGTCAAATTATTATGACCTATTTTAAACATTTTCTCAGACTTAATTGAATGATCACTGGAAAATCCCAAGCTGTGCCTCTGAATTTGACTGACTTCCTACTCACCCTTACTAATGGTTTAGAGCTGTCTGTCTCATCTGGTCTAACTTGTCTGCACTCCCCACACGTAATTGTTTGACAACATCTTTGAATGTCTTTTTACCCTTCCAGGTTTGCATCGTGACACCCTGACACACTAATGATTTTGTTTATTCATCTTACAGCAATGACAGTTCAAACCCTAGCAACCACCACTGAAAACAGCGTCTTGTTTTTTATTACTTGTGCACGAACTTGCATGTTTGTCTAATAACTAGTTATGTCTCCTGATCAGTGTAGTCTCAATGAATTATTATTTTAATGATTATTTTTTTCTATTGGCAGCCTTCACTCTTTCGGCCTGCAAGCTTGTCGGGACTGTGAGCATGTGAGCACTTCAACTCCACCCCACCAGCAGCACTTTGACCTGGGAGGCTGGACAACCACCACCACCACCACCGCTGCCACAACAAACATGCCTGTGTCATCACTGGGACTCCTGCAGCTGCTGCAAGAGCGTGGTATCTCAGCCTCTCCTTATCCCCACCACAGACGTAATACAAAACCCTCAGTCTCCACAGCAAAAGACAAAGGCGGGGGCTTGGCATCAAAAGAGGAAGGAAGGAGGAACATTTTCAGCATGAACTTAGTGGGGAAGCTTCACGGTCTGGGGCTGCACAGAGTGGCAGCCTGGGGGATGGCGGCATGCAGCAGCAAGGACAGAGATGCGGCCAGGCATCCCCCCAAAGTCTGACGACAGCTGATCCACCACTTACTACTCTCTCATTCACCACAGTGACTTTGCATCAAGCCATGTGATTCCCTCTGTGCAGTTCAGGGTCCACAGCACTGGTGGCTTGAAAACAGAAGCCACAGAGTGCACAGCAGCCATACTATGAATCTGTAGTGTATAGAAACTGTTCTTTTCTATGAACTCTTGTACAGTAGATTAACTGTTGTGTGGGTGTTTGTGTGTGTGAGTGAGTGCGCAGGCGTGCGCTAGTATGTAACATCTTCATCTCAGGACAATCACCCCTCTGTTCTGCTTTTTACACAAAAAAGAAAGACCACGAAGAAAAAAAGTTTTTATACTGTTTTGAGACTCGTTAAAAAACTTGTAAAAAAAAAAAAGAAAAAAAAACACACACACATTATGTGTTGTTTTTTTTAGTTCCCAAAGTGAAAAGTGAAGTGTAAAAATAACAACATTGTCATTTGGGAAAATTAAAAAAATACCACGTGCTGTAAATTAGTATTGGTTAAAACCACAAAACCAAGCCATTGCTGTCACACTGAAGGTTGTTGAAATACACCAAAATATGCTCTGGTGTTCCTGCTTGTTAGCTGCTACATTGAGAAAAGCATGTTCTATCTGAGATAAGATTGTCAAATATACTGGAAGTAGATATTGATCAGAATCACTGCAATGATGTGCCCCACACTGGCACAGGTTATACACTGACTGAACTAAATACTGTTGACGTGTGTCTTTAACTGTCTGCCCTACCCTCAATCACCTGCTTTTCCTTGTTGTTCTGGCTGCGTGCAGTGCAGTGCAGTTGAAATGCCTGACACTATGGACTTGTTATTATCATTCTGAGCCAAACCTCACCAAAAACACAATGAAACAAATCAGGTTTGCCATGCTGCATCAAAGACGATGAATGGGATTCTTAGAAGCAATGTATGTGTATTTACTGTTCATGTTGACTGAAACTTTTGCTTGTACTGCTGTATCTACTGTATTTCATGTCATCAGGAATTTTGAAACTGCTGGGATATAAGTGAAATCAAAACCGTGTCAGGCATTCAAAGTGGATTCTCCACTGTGTTAAGGGGAATCCATAGTTTAAGAAATTCAAGTAGAAGAGAGGTCATAATTATTTAAACAGCATGTTTCTTAAATCACCTGTAGCATAAAGGCATAGGATACCATGTGTTAAAAAGGGAAGAAATCAAAAACACAGGTTGCAATAATAATTTGTGTTTTGACTGTAATCAACCAAACCACTGTTTATCTGCACTACTGTCTGCCATAGTGTCTGTTAGCATCACAGTTGTATATGTATGTGTATAAATCGTACCACCTGTGAATAAAACTTTGCATTTTCAACCAGTACAGCTCTGTATGTCTCTGTATTGACACCAACACAACTGTAATAATTCTGCCACATAGTTTATTTGCGACATTGCAAGGACAGTAAAACATCTCCTGAATTCAAAACATGGATAAAAAGCAGCATGAGCTCTTGGCTCGTCGTTGTCGTTGTTGTGTCTCAGTCTGCGTTCCGGCGTCCAAAGTCCACCCAGCCCTGATAGTCCCGATCTGACGTGCACTCTGAGTTCATCACCTCTGTGGACAAACCAGTCCTATGTGAACCACACCCAAGACTTCAGAACACCAATTTGAGCGTCTATGATCTCTACTTACTCGGTTATCTGACTAACAGCCGAGAAGCACAACAGCAATGAGAAAATAACTTTCACACCCTGGCCCACAGCATACCTGAAATTGCTTGCATTATTTGCTTGGTCATAATCTCTCGCTCGTCTTCAGACAGGTGTGCCCGTCTTTCCATCCGTGCAGAGTGAGTCTGAGGAGCCGCTTCCTGTCTGCGGGCCGAGTCCCTCACTGCCTGCCTCTTGGCCAGAAGATGCTGTAGCCTTTTGGTCTCTTTAGCATCTCCAGCTGCAGAGGACTCAGGTGAAGAGGCTGCAGCAGATAGGAGCAGTGCAACCAGCAGCACGAACACCACAAGAACTTTCCCAGACATGTCTGTGTATGAAGAGAAAGAGAGATCTTCTGGCAAACGTTCTTAATCGTGATAACAGTTGCAAATGACACAAAGTTACTTTACCTGTGAGGCTGAGATATGTTCACAACAGAGTTCAAGAGCAGTGATGCTTCTGGTGCAGATTTGTTGGTTTCTGAGCAAATCCATCCTTTTATACTGAAAGTTTGGTGCTTGAGTGGTGTGGCCTAAATCAAAGACTGATAACAGTGTTCACTGATTGACTTGGAGGCGGATGCAGCGGGAGGATGTGCGTACAGGAAACGATGGACCAGTACATCCAAGAACCCATTATTGTGGTTTTCTCTCACCTGGAAAGGCCTTTTTTTGCCCTGCAATAACAATAAAACAAGTCAATGTATTTACACTGGAAATCCAATAATCCTTTAGAGGCTTTTTCAACCAATAGAAGACAAGACTCTGATGTAACTATGCAGCCACTGAGTTGTTCTTCACTTATGGGTTTGTGAGTCAGTGGGCTGAAAAAGTTACCAGTAATCAGCATTGGTGACTACTACTGTACAACAGCACATACACAAACACCATCACCTCTGAGTATAACTGTGTTTTTTACTGTTAAAATTACCAATCAGCAATATACAGTCTGCTGCTATTCGTGGTTCCTCTCTCTCCTCCCCTCTCCCACCCCCTCACCCACCTTAAGCCCGATACTGTTTGAGGTTGTCTCTCACCTTTCAACAACTGCTTGCTCTCTGTGGGATCTGTTGTGTTTCTTTCTGTCACAAAGTAAGGTTGTGACCTCTCCCTGTAAATTGCCTTGAAATATGCAAATAAAACTGAACTGAAGTGAATTACTGTCAAAAATCAACACTTGTTGGGACACAATAGGTACCTTCAGGGTTCCAATATAGTTTTTTACTACATAATAAATGTCACTTAAGAAACAGGCAACACAGACCATTAGGCGCCATTATTGCTTTCATCATGTCAAGTTGTCCCTTGGATTTTCCAAGTGACGTTCACACCACCCTTTTAGTCAAACTACGACAGAGCACTGCTGACATTAGAGCTGTTTATAGATTTTCTGTGTAGATTTTCTGAAGTGGCCCAGTTATTGTGCCTCCTGTTTACCCTGGCCATCTGTAATGTGTGACCTCTACAGAGCAGAGACGACACTAAACGCAGCCATCAGTTACTTCCTACCAGTCAATGAAAGCATCATCTGTCCCTATATGTAATTGATTCATTCTACACAAAGCAGGAGTGGTAGTAGCACAATGCATCTTTATCTTTTCCTTATGAGAAAATCTGAGCCACACTACACCCAAGCTTACACCTGCAGTGATGTGATCCTGCAGGTGTAAGCTTGGGTGTCAGGTCATTAGTGTCACACGTCAACTATGAGCAGCCTTAGTGATTAGATAATTGTTATCCTCTTCTGGAGAACAATATCAGATGGTAAGAAATGGCATTTGTACTCTCAACAGACCGACGCGACACACCTGTCAGTGACATTTGATTTACGCCTCTGATAAACGTCCTGGATGACACAAACTATAGACAGGCCAGATTTATGCTCACACACACACACACACACACACACACACACACACACACACACACACACCCATTTGTCAGACAACACTGCCACAGATTCTCATCGCTGCTATCTGTTTATTTTCATTCCACATTGTCAGCTATGTGATACTCTAATTCACTGCAACATTTGAATGGAGAGTGAAAGCTTATCAGTTCTGTTTCACTCTTACGATGAATAAATTGCTGGTACAAGCGCAGTTTCCTGAACATCTGTGAGACAGTAACGTATCTCTCCATCTTTCAGTTTTTTTGGTCCAACTTTAAAAATCAGTTTTCAGTGATATTAAATTCGCCCCAGCCTGGAAAATCCATATTAAAGGCCTTAAAACCCACTGGCCTGCCAGCGGGCCAAGCATGCATTAGAAGCAATGGGATCCACAGGCCAGTGGGTTTTAAGGGGCTATAAGACTCTTCTGTTGCTCACCCTGAAGTTTCTCCTGTTAAAAGGGTTTTTTTGGGAGTTTTTCCTCAGTCGATGTGAGGGTCTAAGGGCAGAGGATGTTGTCATGATGCTGTGTAAAGCCCTTTGAAACAAACTGTTTGCAAAAATGAGCTATACAAATAAAATTGCCTTGCCTAGGCCTTTACAGAGAATAAACATACTTTCTAGTTTACTGCAGCAAGCATTGCTGAGACTGTGATATAAACTTTGCTGTTCATATCATATCTTAATTATTTGCTGATAAATGCTGACTTAAAATCTATTGATAATGAAGCTCACTGAACTCACACTTTCAAAACTCCAGACATCACCCTCTCACTGCCGTACAGCTCAGCTACCTTTTGGGCAGATTATTCAGTCACAATGAAATGTCTTCATCTAGTGGAAAACAATAAAACATAACATTTTGAAGAGACTTCAACTCCAGGGAATGAAAAATAAAAAACCCTAAAAATCAAATCCCAAAGGTAGTGTATTCAAATAATGCATTTTGAATGGGAGTCAGGAAAAATTTAAATTTAACCCAAAATACACAACCTGACCAAATTTAAATCATTTGCATCAACACAGCCAGAGTTATACAAAAATAAAAATCAAAAAGCATAAAAAAATGCCTGGGGACACAGGAGGGTGAAATGTCTGGATGTTAATCAGCCGTTCAAAATGTTAGTTACTCTGATGGGTGTGTTACTCTTCGCTTCACAAGTATTTCCTTAATGGTTTGTTATGTCAGTGCCAGTTTCATTCTTGGCTTCAAAGGAAAGAGCAGAAATGTCTTCAGATTAAAGAGAACCAGTTCAGTAAAACACACAACTTGCCAGTCACAATGTGGGGTTTTCCCTGAAGAAACGTACCTTTCTACACACTCTTGACTGTGGTGCAGTTGATGATGGTGGTACATATACAGGATGGTGCAGAGGGAGTGTCTGTTTTCCACCTGTGCACTCTGAGTCTCCTGAATTCACCTTTTCATTTGTCAGAGTAAGGTTTTGAGGATTGTTAGTCTATTTCTTTTGTCCAATGTGAAATAGCCTCACTTTGAAGGGGTTACAGTAAATTCCTGAGTGCACTATGCTAATTTGCATAATACATACATATATATAACTGACCCTCAGGAAGAACAATTATTTTCATACCTGGCTGGAACTTGCCAGCCATCATGCTGCCCAACTAGATCTTCAACCTTTCCTCCACAGAGCATCTCTGCGCTTCTGTACACACCTTAGACTGTTGGAAAACTATTATCTGCATGCCACACATTGTTGTGGCATGGGACCCGACGCCCTCGGAGTCCTATAAAAAACCCAGCCGTCTTGGAGCAGAGTCACTCCTCGTACACTCTCCAGCTGTGCACGCCACCTGTGGGTCTCCTTCCATAAGACGTCCTCCTCTCACCATGTCCATCATCCAAAGCCGCCAAAGCAGGAGCTACAGCTCCTTCAGCAGCGCCAGCTCCGGCGGCCTCAGCCTGAGCGGAGGGAGACAGCTCGTAGGGGGCATGACCCGCATCTCCACCGCTGGCAGCATCCGCGGCCTAACACCCAGTGTGTATGGCGGCGCGGGGGGGTTCGGGACCCGCATCTCCCAGTCCACTGTTTCCTCAGGCTTCGGGTCCGGGTCCTACGAGGATTTCTCAGTGATTAACAACGAGAAGGGAACAATGCAGAACCTCAACGACCGCCTGGCCTCCTACCTGCAGAAGGTAAGATATGATGATGATGATGATTAGCTACGGATTTCTGTCTGTTTCCACAATCTTGCAGGCTACTTTGCAGGACACATTATCCCACCACTGCTAAACCCTCAGCTCCACACTGTAATGATAGAAAACCTGTTAATGGGCAGCAGCTCAGTCTGCATCATTATTCCTGCACAATGCACCAGGTCTCATTTACTCATCACTCATTTACTCTCATTTACAAAATGAAGCCAAGGATTTGAGTCCTTCCACCATGCACAAGAATCACAACCAAACCACTACCAATCCGATCCACTGTCTCCCTCACATAAACCCGTGTAACCCTGCATATAATATTTTTGTGTCATCGTGACTTAATAAATCCACGGTCAGATTAATTTGCCACTCCGGATTTATGAGCCACAACTGAAGAGTGTGTGCCTCTGGTGCTGTGTGTGCAGGTGCGCTCCCTGGAGGCAGCCAACAAGAAGCTGGAGATGCAGATCAGAGAGTTTTATGATAAGAAAGCTCCATCTGCGTCCAGAGATTACACCGCCTTCCTCGCCACCATCACTGACCTCCGCGCCAAGGTACCGCTCATGTTATACACCTTAAAATGACGCCTCTTTAAAGGTGTATCTCCTCAACTTGTCAGCTGCTGCAGCTCATCTGTCTGCTTCCCCTGCTTACCAGGAAAAAAACGGACAGTGGGTAAACACTCATGGCACAAATGTATATTGTTATGTATGTGTGTAAATGTGTTCTAGTGCTCCAAGAGGAACACTCGTACAATATAGAGCAGAGGTCTTCAACAAGGGGTCCGTGACCCGTAAGGGGGTAGTGCAGGGGGGTCGCAAAATTTTGATTGATTAGACAATTTTTTTTCTATTTTTTCATTTACACATTTGTTTAAAATTAAACCGCCAATTTGAATAGTTTGTATATAATTATCATGCAATGGACAGACATGTTTAAAATAAAAACATGAACATATGAACCTGTGTATTATTTGAATAGCTTAGTATTGAATGCACTATAATAAGGTGTGTTTAGACCTGACATTAGGCCCAGTTTTATATAAAACACTTTTTTTTTTTACAACATATATAGTGGGGGGTCTCTGCTTCATCTCTCCATCAGTTTGGGGGACATTGGCCTGAAAAGCGTTGAAGACCCCTGATATAGAGACTTTGAGTTTAAATCCATTGTACTTCATTTCATAAGAAATGCACAACATCCCAATAATTTTAGAAAGAAGAATGATGAATACACATTTGAGCTAAATAGATTACAGAAAGTAAATTGTGATGAATTTTCACCCCCCCCTTTAGATCGCCAGGAGATACTCTGAGAACCAAAGTATCATACTGCAGATTGACAACGCTCAACTGGCTTCTGATGACTTTAAAATGAAGTAGGTTGTCATTCCTCTGTTGTAGCTCATGCTGAAACAGATTTACACCTTACAACAATGCCACTGAATACACAGTGTATCAAACTAATTTCAGTTTTGTAATTTCATGAAAGAGTCCAATTGTAATGGCTCAGTATGTATGTTTGGAGAGATGTGGAATCACCGGTCAGACACTGATGAGGATGTGCAGTAAACAATCGATCAACAATACTGTGCCTTCACATGGCATCTGTCTGTAGGTATCAGATGGAGTCGACCATGCGTACAACAACAGAGGGCGATGTGTTTCGTCTGAGAGGAGTCAGGGACAACCTGACTCTTATCATCAGTGACCTGCAGGCGCAGGTAGAGAATTTGAAAGAGGAGCTGGTCTACATGAAGAGCAACCACGAGGAGGTGAGAACCACTCAGCTACAATGGGATTTACTAGTTGAAGTTACAGTGTCAATTAAGTGCAATGGCGCCATCTTTTGGTGACTGCAGCCATGACTGCCACACCTGTAGGAGAAAAAAAGTTTTATGTGTTTCTTCCCCACTGTGCAGGAGATGCGTCAGATAAGGCTCCAGCAGACTGGTGGTGTGAATGTGGATGTGGATAGTGCAGAATCTGTAGATCTGACCAAGGTCCTGCAGGAAGTGAGGGAGCAGTATGAAGGGGTGGTTGCGAAGAACAAGCAGGAGCTCGACAAATGGTTCCAAGCTAAGGTGAGTTGAGAGAGGCTGAACTTTTGTAAAATAAGAATAAAAAGGAAAAATATATAATAAACAATTTACAGATGACACATTTGTGTGTGTGTAAATAGGTGACTGCTCTCCAGTCGGACATCAGCACTAGGATAACGGAGGTGAAGACATCTAGCTCAGAGCTGACAGAGCTGAAGAGGACCTTGCAGACTTTGGAGATCAGCCGGCAAAGTGCCTACGCAGAGGTAGACCTCAGACAAAATGACACTTGAGTTGTATTGAGTTAGGCTACTGGTCACACTCACAGCTTTCCATCATTTCCCCAACTGCCCCGCAGCTTCAGCTTCTGCAGCAGAATCTGGAAGAGGTGAAGAGTCGCTACAGCCTTCAGATCAGCCAGCTGCAGATGACCATTAACATGCTGGAGGAGGAGCTGCAGCAGCTGAGAGCCTCCATCGAGCAGCAGCAAGCTGAGTACAAGGCTCTGCTGGACATCAAGATGAGGCTGGAGATGGAGATCGCAGAGTACAGGAGGCTGCTGGAGGGAGACCACATTGAGAAAAAGTGAGAGATCAAGAGTTTGACTTACAAGTCGTTGGCCTGCAGCTTGATCACTTCAGTATGTTTTGAATAATGTTCTTTCTCTTTATAGGGCCATAATCGTCAGCAAAGTGGAGAAGGTGGAGGGTAAGACACTTCAGTCACTTCTACCAATCAGTTCTCTACAGTAGTGGGGCCAACTTGTGGGCTGTTAATGTAATGCAAGTGGACAGAGAAATAATTAGTAAAAGTGCATTATTATGGCAGAAAAATCTAATTCTTATTAGTAATGTTTGATCATTATCATTAAAGTAAAAACTGCTCTGAGTCAGCACTACTGGCCTCCATGTTGTTGTGGGGTTGGATGTGGTCTGCCAACATTTCATAGATTTCAGTGAAGCCTGAGTTGAGGGGAGGTTTGGGAGCACTGCACAACATCATCTTTGTGATCCTGTAACATTATGTTGTCGCTATGGTTTTCACACAAATTATGTTTGTTGTCCACCTCTGCAGAGCACAAACCTCATGTGGAGAGGCGAGTGAAGACCATCGTGGAGGAGATCGTCGATGGAAGGGTGGTGTCCTCTGTTGTTGACACCCAGGTGGAGGACATTCAGTAACACCACTCATCACCTCTGCTGCAACTTCACTTCTAACTTTATAATGATTTGGCCCACAAGTAGTCAGTAATAAACTCCTTTACTATCTACTTAATGAATAATTAAGTCAGTATGCACTTCCTATGTATTTACTGAAATCCACATGATATCACTTTTGTGTCTTAAGGGGATTATCTTTGCATTTTCTTTTATTTCTTTTGATTACATCATATTGCAAAGGTCACAAAAGCAAAATTTAACGTGGCAGCTGATCTCTCCACTAAGCATGATCAATCATGATTAAAAGCAAGAAAACAAATATGGAGTTGTGCATTCTTAATCTACAAAGTGCATTACCGTTGACAAAGATGAATAATTTGATGATTTTTAATGGCTGTAATCCAATCATAGATAATCTTAGTGGCTAAAACCCGTCACATTTTGGATGGTCCGTTTTAGGTTAGAGAAAACGTTGAAAAGATGTTGTTGTGCATGAGCACAAGATTAGTGTGACCTGTAGGCTATTTTATCCTCTGCAGATGCTCTGGTGAAGCCACAGCTGGTTTAGTTTCACTTATGACCACCAGGTGACACCAGGCGTCTTTGTCTTTCTCTTTTAAAGTGCTGATGGTCAAAGCACAACTTTGTTGGGTGAAATGACTTTACGGAAAGGAGACAGGGGCACATTGTTGCTGCACAAGAGACTTTCAATGTAGAATCACAATTATTTGTCACAGACACAGTAGAATAAACACTCATGTGTACACATACATATATAAACACACACATTCAAAGGACAGTCCCTTGACTGAGAGTATGTAGGCCTATTTTAAAAATACATGCACATTATTTATGACAACTTAGTGTTGTATTGTGTCATTGTATCAGTATTGTTTCACAGTGTATTTACAGAACCTGGCGTCTGTAAAATCTTACTGTATTTCTTTCTTGCTCTTTTTTTAACTAAACAAATTTTTGCTTATTTCCAAATGTGTCGAACATGGACTTAAGATTAGGCCGTTGGTTATCTGGTGAAGAATCCTCTGCCTCTGCCAATCCCAACTTACTCATGGGCAAGGGCGGGGTGCACCACACCAGTCACCAGACACCAGTCTGTCAGAGGGTGAACACACAGAGACATACTCTCACATCCACACCTATTGCACATGTCTTTGGACTGTGGAAGGCAGCCAGAGAACCTGGAGAGAACCCATGCAGGCACAGGGAGAACATGCAAAAACCACATCGGAAGGCCCAAGGCTGAGTAGTGCTGAGTAGTGACAGTTCTAACCACAGCACCACTAAATCACCCTCTAACTATCAAAGATATCAAATATGAAAGATATATGAGAAGTAAGAGCTGCTTCTGTGGGGTCAGGCTTAGAGTCACTAAAGGCTGCTTCATTTAGGTGGAGCTGAATCAAGTGGAGACTTGAGCTCTTCTGATGTCTTGACGTATCTGGACCTGCTATAATGCGTCAATATGTTTGTCAAGATGACTACATTTTTGAGACTTTCCCTCTTAACTGCTTTTGTGCTCCACTGTGTGAACACATGATTAAGTGATAGATCAGTGCCATAAGTGGATTAGTGTTTATGCTACTTCAGCAGCTTTGTGCAGAAGAATAATATCAAAAGTGTGTTAGAGTATTATTACAAGAATAATATCAAGAGGCAAAGAAGACAGGATTCACTCATCTCTCTGTTCCCTAAAGATGTATAATTATGCTACATGAGCAAATAAGACAAAAAAAAAAAATTACAAAAAAATAGAACACCAACAGTTTGTGCTTAGACATAAAGACAGTCCAGATACCAAATTTACTCACCTCGTGTAAGTTTAATGCGGCATGGGCAAATTTCCTGCACATGTGCATTATGCTCTTTTCTCTCATTATCTATTTGATTCATAAAAACAGAAAACTACATGAGACAATGTAGTTTTATCACTATGGCTGTAATTATGTCTACAGTATTATCACCAAACTACAAGCAATTAAGTTCATTGTAATAGCGCTGCCTTCTCAAACAGACCTTGAAGCCACCAATATGAATACACCGTTTTCATATCTTATTAAGAGCAGACAAACTGCTCAGCTCTGACTTCAGAATTCCTTGTTGTAAATTTCCAGACCTGACAGATCATCTGAACATTGTAGGTGCTGCATGAAATATTCCTTGCAGTACAGGCCAGGGTGTGTCCCTAGGGCCTATGTAGATGAAGCAGAAACCAGTTTGGACCTGACAGAGAATAAAAAAAACAAAAAACAAAGACAGAGGAGCTTTGTGAAAATAAAAAAACAAGCACCTGACTCTTGATGAGTCATGGCCCCCACTCCCTCTGTTATGTGAGATGGAAAGTGAGATATTGTTTTATGTTGGCAGATCAGGGAAGAGTTACACACCCAGCTAAAAGCTCTGCGCTGTTTCTCAGGTTGCAGGGCAGTCTGAACAAGCCGCTCCTGTTTTCCCCGCAAGCTGCAGTTATTCGTGTGTGTGAGGCACTTCGTACCGAGTCTTAAATGGACGTTTTGCATTCTGAGAAGTCATTCTCATTTGACTGAAAGGTAGTTGCAGAATGTGACACAGTAAATGTGTCACAATGACTTATTGACATGGTTTTTGGCAAAGACCCTGCTGTTGAACTTATGCCATATATAAATCACTTGAATCGGTTGTTGGATACAGTCAGGTTTGAATTCATTTGAAATTTTCTGAAACACTGAATGTTCACCTAAGTAAACAGAACATGCAGGAGCATCTGATTTAAAACAATGCAAACCTTGTTCAAACATAACATCACTCAGAAACCAGTCACACCTTGCCCAGGCTGTCCCACCTCAGAAACCATCCCCATTAATCACCACTTCACATAACATAAAGCAAGTTTGCACAGTTGCAAACTCGTACAGTTGTGTAATATTGAACTAATATGAAGTTTTTTCATTTTGTTTTCAGTTAGGTCAAGCTAACCATCAAGTGTTAGTTGAGATTGGTGGATGAAAAAAAAAGTCTCCAATACAAGTCTAAATAAAAAGAAGGATTAAAAATATTTGGTTTTTATTAACTTGTATTTGCAAGTTTAAAAATCCTTTTTTCAGCACCCAACTTGAACTCACATGTACAACCACAGTGTTACATGCTGCCACACACTCTGTGTCTCCAGACTCCAGTCCAGACTGTCTCCTTTTACATCTGAATACAAGGCTTTCAAAAATTTAGATTTTACTAACTGAGACTGTCCTGCAGGTACAGCTGACTGACTGCAACAATCTGTCCTGCAAGTGGAAAAATGAAAAACAGCAAATTCAGGGCTGTGAGCACGTCTACTTTTACTCCTCATTGCATTGCATGTATAACACGCCTAACTACCATGTGACTATGGCTATCACATGGATGTCAAAAGCTCATTTTTCATCAGAGCGTTCTTTAAATCATTGCACGATGACACACCAATTCAGCCACTGAAACTTGGTGGAGGAATGTTCATGCTATTATTTTTCATAACAAAATAAATCTAACTTTAGATAAAAAAAGAAACTGTCCTCTGGAAAGATTTAAATCTTTGGTGATACCCTCACTCACCTGCTGAATAAGACTTCCTTGCTAGTGAGTAATCCTAGGTGTCATTTCCACTGGTGATGTTAGGGATACGCCCTGTCATGTTTTTGCAGAGGCTGCAGGCTGATTTGATTCTCATTACTTTTTAAATAAAAATTTGTTCAATAAAAATACGAAATAAAAAATGAGTTTATTTGAACAATTATAAAACGTACAATCCAATGGAAATATAAAGAAGATTCTACAATGACCTCAAGCTGTGCAAGCACTGATCAGTATGTTTTAACATATTTTTCACATAGTTCCTTCTTGTCCAAGTTGAACTTGAACTCTTGTGAACTGTGTTTCTCTAACACGTAAAGAGAATACAGCATCTCAGTTACAACTTGAATTTAATTTTTAGAACTGTTACTGTAACTGTAAATGTTATCAGTCTTTCAACATATGAAATGTGAACAAGTCTCACAGCATTTGCCACTCTGCAGAAAACAGGTGAGGTGTGTTTTACACTCATTTATCACAATCAAGTGTGTTCCTAAACTAACTTTACATAAACGAACTCAACCAGAACATACCGTGACAATATGCTTTTCAAAGCTCACCCCCAGGGCCACACCCTATCGCAGGGACTTTTGCCCGCGCCAAACACAAGAATGTGCCGAGGCCCAGGATGTGTCCTACCCTCATATTCACACTCATGTTCACACCAACACTTGGCTCTGCTGGCAGCAGTAAGGATACATTTAGGAAATGAGATTGTAAACCAAATGTTTGAAATTGTGCAAAGTGCATGAAATAATGACGTTGCCCTCTTTGTATTACTCATCCTGTTTTTAAGATGAAAACATGCAGAAGAATTTGCTTATCCATAAAAATCAAAGAGGAAATGTTTTTTTTGTTCACAGCATATTTTTTTACAGCAAATAAACTACTGAAAAGAAACACTGAACAAGAGAGTGCAGGTGAGTGAGAGGGATCTGAGCAGCAGAGATTAGGAGGGAAGCAAACAGAGCTGACACTATAGGCAGAATGCAAAGACAGAATAATGCCACTTTTTCATGGCGAGTCAATGTTAGACATAGACCATATATACTATATAGTATTTACTATAGTATTTACTGGCTTTTGACTCACCTTTGTTTATCTACACACATGTGCTATTCATGTTGGCAACACTTCTATAAGGAGTGTGTGGAGCAGTGAAACTCTTACTCAAGTGCAACTAAGCTGTGCAGAGTTTCGAGTGCACACAAAACAGGTTGGTGAGTTGGTGTGATGATGCTATTTCCAGAGAGGCAGAAACATCTTCACTCATAACTAATCAGTATCTTGGACATAATTTATGGATGTGTAGCACATGCATGAGATGAGTTTGCAAACTTAAAACGAAAAGCAGCTGTGGAAAGAAACATCTGCTTTGTATTTCTACAGTGAAGTGCAATCTGCAGTGGGAATTTGTAGGTTAGAGGTAAAAACAACCCTTTGTTGGATTCAACCACAAACTAACTGTAATAATACGTACATGTGCTCTTCCAAAGATAGAAGGAACAGATTTAATCATTTGAGTTTTCAATCAAATGCTTGCTGCAAAAATCCTATAAGACATTCTTTTAAAGATGGAAAGAAGCATACAAGAGGACTTTTGTTTGGGCTATATGCAATGCCAAGAAAACCCTAAGATCGTACATGAGTGGTGAGTGTTACAGCAGTGCTGTGCCAGTTGCGATTGAGGCCAGGTCTCAACTGGCATCATGAGTGTCTATAAAACCTCTTTCTAATTGGCAACCCTGCAGGCTACAATGCTGAGGAAAACAAGAGTGTGCAGAATAAATGAATAAAAAAGTTTAAGATGTGAAAAATAACTGAAACTGGAATCAGCGAAAGAATCAAATTTTAAAAGATGATTTTCAAGCAAGATATCGCAGAGAGAAGAGACTAAGGTGTGTGAGAAGAATCGTGTTGACTGAGAGCCAAGTAAAAGAAAAACTATCTCTCACTGATTCACCTTAGTGTGTTTACAGCACTTGTTGCTCTAGTAACATAACAAGTCTTGCCAGCGTATGGGGTCAGGGTTAGAATCATGGCACAAA
Organism: Selene dorsalis; assembly: GCA_900303245.1. Taxonomy (NCBI): domain Eukaryota; kingdom Metazoa; phylum Chordata; class Actinopteri; order Carangiformes; family Carangidae; genus Selene; species Selene dorsalis. The sequence goes on along the minus strand of OMNW01019207.1, from coordinate 45,296 downwards.
CTCAACAAACACACATCACCCTTATGAACACTGCCAAACTGAAAAAAAGCTACCCTGGATTAGTGTGAATAACTACCCAGAGGCAAACAGTAAGAGGTGTGGTTGTTTCACAATTTACAGTATAGTTTATAGAAATAGAAAATAAGGACCAAATTGAATAATGGAGCCATTGTGATTTGTATAAGGTTTGCAGGCAGTTCTTAAGTTTCGCTGATTTAAGTAAATTGCTTGACTGAACAGAATTAATTTCAAACCTACTCTATTCTCTTGATTATTGCATATATTGGACTTGAGGGATGTGTGTGTGCATGTGTGTATGACGGGTAGGGCTGAGCACACATTTTTAGGTATTGCTCCTCCCCTAAGCTCTACACACCCCCACCCACAGCAGGCGCAGCAGCAGCCCTGCAAAGGATAAAAAGGGGACAGAAGAAGCGTTCTGCATCTCAGTCCACCTCCTCTCCAGGGCAGGCAGATCTCCTGAGCAGTCAAAATGTCCGTCAAAACGTCCTACTCCATCCGCACCGTTGGTAGCGGAGGCATGGGTGGAAGCCTGGCTGGAGGCTTTGGTGGAGGCAGGGTGCAAAGGGCATATTCCTCCAGTGTGTATGGTGGTGCAGGTGGTTACGGTTCTAGAATCTCCATGGCCTCTGGGCTTGGAGGTGGAAGTGGAGGTGGTGGAAGCTTTAGCTACAAATGTGGTACAGGCTTTGGAGGAGGTGCAGGCTTCGGTGCAGGCTTTGGTGGAGGTGATGGCTTCGACCTCAATACTGGAACCAATGAGAAGGCCACCATGCAGAACCTGAACGACCGTCTGGCCACATACCTGGAGAAGGTGCGCAGCCTTGAGAAGGCCAATGCTGAGCTGGAGATCAAGATCCGCCAGTTCTTGGACAGCAAGACTGGACCTACTGCCCGTGACTACTCTGCTTATGAGGCCACCATCGCTGACCTACAGGGAAAGGTATGTCACATGACCTCAGAGACCCACATGTTACGCTGGCATGTAGCATGTACTGCCACTACCAGATCAATATTTTTATGCACTGGATAATAAACTTAATCCAAGTTGCATTGCATATAGGTGTTTACAAAGAATGAGGCACTCACAAGGATGCAAAAATAAAAGCCCTTAATTCAGCATACAGGAATTAAAAATGTCATTGCATGTATTTGCATAATGGAGAAAAAACTGCACTAAGTATGCAACACTCTTATATTCTTATATAGATCCAGGATGCCACCCGTGTCAACGGAGGCATCTATCTGGCCATTGACAACGCAAAACTGGCAGCAGACGACTTCAGAACCAAGTAAGCTTCAAAATGAGGAGCAGAAAGCACTGAAAAAAAACAGTGATGCAACAAAACCTGCACAATTTAAAGATGTATATGTTTGGGCTGTAAATCTCTGTCTTTCTCTGCCTCACAGGTATGAGAATGAGCTAGCTATGCGCCAGTCAGTGGAGGCAGACATTTCCGGTCTAAAGAGACTGTTGGATGAGCTGACACTGGCCAGATCAGACCTGGAGATGCAGATAGAAGGCCTCAAGGAGGAGCTGATCTTCCTCAAGAAGAACCACGAGGAGGTGGGTCACAAACACTGAACATCTGAGTGAAATGAATAGTAATTTAATTTGGATTTTCCTTAATGTCGAGAAAAATCTACCAAAACAACTCAGCAACATTCTTACCAAACTTTTCATTCATAGGAAATGGCAGCCATGAGGACCCAGATGAGTGGACAGATCAATGTGGAGGTGGACGCTAAGCCACAGGTGGACCTGTCCAGCATTATGGCTGAGATCCGTGAACAGTATGAGGGTGTGGCTGCCAAGAACCAGAAAGAACTTGAAGCCTGGTTCCAGTCGAAGGTAAGGCCTGACCACAACCACGTTAGTTTTATCAATTAGATTTGCAATTTCTCATTGATTGCTTAGACTATTTTCAACAGTACATAACATTGGTATTGTCTCATGTCTGCTGCAGTTAGAGACGCTGAACAAAGAGGTAGCAGCCAGCACAGAGAGTCTCCAAACGTCCAAGTCAGAGATCTCTGAACTCCGTCGCACACTACAGGGCCTGGAGATCGAGCTACAGTCACAACTCAGCATGGTAAATGGAAACCATCTGAGGCAAACTTCTACTCTGCCTTTCTTATGCCACCCACAGTATTTTCTATTCACTCATTGTTCCTCTTCCTAATCCTCCTTCTTTCCCAATCGTCTTCCAGAAAGCGGCTCTGGAAGGAACTTTGGCTGAGACAGAGGCACGTTACTCCATGCAGCTCCAAGGTCTTCAGGGGCAGGTGACAAGCCTGGAAGAACAACTGATGCAGCTGCGTGCTGACATGGAACGCCAGAGCCAAGAGTACAAGATGCTGCTCGACATCAAGACAAGACTGGAGATGGAGATCGCAGAGTACAAGAGGCTGCTGGATGGAGAGGGCAGGTAAGAGAGGAACTAAGGGATGGAAGAAAGGAAGAATGCTTTGAAGGAACAGTTCTGTCCTGTAACTATGAACCATTACAATGGTTTTAATGGAACCACTGTCATTCTCTCCCCTTTTGCAGTATTGGCTCTTCAAGGAGCGCCACCACAAAGGTGGTTGTAGTCACAGAAGAACTGAGGAATGGAAAGGTGGTGTCCTCCTCCTCCACCACCGCATAATCTGTCTCTGGCAGCAAATGCAACACCAGGAGCAACACCTGAAGACAACAAGCTCAACAAAAGAATCCAAAACGTCCTTCACATATCTGTGTGAATGTAATAAAACAGCCCTGGTTTTCTGACTATAATTTTTGCCTCCTTGTATGATTTATCTGTGTCTGCTGTCTGTATTATACCATGATGGTACACATTTCATCATCGTCTTGATAAGAGTTCACTGAAATATTTGGTAGCACCACACAAATATGTGGACAACACAATAGCTTGAAGTTGGAGTACCAACTTTCTCAGTATGAGCAGAAAAGAGGATAATGAAACTGAGTGTTCAGACAGCTGCACAGTACAGTCACACAACTGTATATTCCAAAAATAGGAGCTGTACTGAAAGGTTTTTCCTCAAAAGATTAACAAAGATAAGCAAACTGTGGTAAAACTCATCAGTGATGACATACCTGTTATACCAGTTTTATCTCTCCAGTAAGTGAGTATACCTGTCTTAATGTCTCAAAAGACAAGAGAGAGCATGAATTCCACTTGCTGTAGGTGTTGTACTGTGATGGATTGACAACAAAGGTATTTCTTTATTGAAAGCATTCATGTAATGCAAACTGGGATGTAATCCAGCACCACAGTGGTTAAAGCTGCATTAATTAACATCTGGCTAATGTGTGGAAGAGTAGATTTTGAGAAACAGGCAGATACAAATAAACACATATTCAACCCACTGCAGTGAATACACTGTAAAGTTTGATCTCTTGTGGGTTTGCCTCTTTGATGAGATGGCTACTTCACATGTGCATTACAGTCCTGGACCTGCCAGTCCATATACATTCACTCCATAGTGTGGAGTGAATGTATATGAATGTATATGCTGTGTGACTTTGTGACTTTCACAGATAGGCAAGCAGAGCCAAAGACCCCCACCCCAAAACCAGAAACCACTAATTCAATGTGTGATTAAGTTGTTTAATAAACCATCCACACTGAAGACACAGACACAGTTTCATGATTGTGTGCTGCCTGTCTTTCCTCCTGAGCTCAGAGTCTCTCTCACTCTGCCTGGACATCTTCAGCTTTACTGAAAACATTAATAAATAAGGTAACTGTGCAAAACTGCATCAAAATGCTTAATAAGTCTGAACAGACCAGGCTAAAAATCTGGACTTGTCAGAGCAGTGAGACAGAGCAGGGTTTATGAGAGCAAACCTGACTTGACTTTCCCCAGTCTTTGTCAACAAGACACGGTCACACCCACATAAATGACAAAAGTCATGAGTAGAATGGGCTGGTGGTCTGGCTAGCCGCAAAAGACAGTAGCACACCGTGGTCAACAGGTGGCAGCACTTGGCAATATCAGATCCTGTATCAGACAGATGGCTGTGTAAATCAGATATTGCTTCCAATTCGGTAGTATTTGGTTTTTCTTTCTTTTTTTACTGGTCAAGCACTGCTTGCCTTGCTTGCCCTGATCGCAAGGCCACACAATATGTCTTCATAATCTATCATGTCTCATAAACTGGATACAATCACTGCTGTCCGGAGCTTCGCTATTTCTGTCTTCTTGGTAACAGTAACCATAGTTTTTACATTACCCCTCTGGTACTGGGAATTCAAAATAGTTCATACATGGAACGTCTTAACGGTTGTTTTGAACATTACAGCTGTAACACTCTTCTCACTATGTGGGCTCCTATCTCATTGGGGGTTATCACTGAAAGGGCACACCACTTTTTCCCGAACAGGTGATTGGCCGGTGGGTGGAGCCTTTTCTTGGATTCAGATGAATCCTGAAAGCTACCTTGACCCAAAGCAGGTTAGCCATTTGGAGTAAATTACCATGGTAATTTACCTCGATACAAATCAATCCAGCTTCAGCAGTGAGATACCAGAAACCCAGGGTTAACCTGGGTTTCTGGTACCTCACTAGTTAACTCGCTAAGCCGGAAAATCCTGCTTCGTGATATAGGCCTCAGGTCACAGTATGTCTGAGTCAACAGTATACTCTCAAACAAGCTCCTCTCGTCCACCGGTTCCATTTACATTATAAAAGTGACTAACGACCAGAAAAAGTAACTATTGAGTTACCTTTTTATAAAAATGCTCATATATGTCAAATTATTTGGACTAATACAGACCTGCCTGTTACAAATGACAGAAAGAATGGTCTGACTCATCCCTGAGATTTTGGTGGCAGTTTTACTAAGACTTCTGAGCATATTTTTCTCAGACTTGTCAGATTGATGTTTCCAAACCAGGCAATAATACAATAAATTCAAATAGATTTGATATAACCTTGATAAAAGAGAGTCATCATCTCATCAGAAATATTAATAGTTAATTTTTCTTAAGATACAAAGTCTATGCAGGAGGCAGCACCCACATGTGATTCAAAGCACAACACTCAAATATTTGTGGTCCCCTGCATCCTTGTTTCTCAAATAAGGGTACTTGAAGGCACTCCAGGGATACGCAAGATTTGAGATATATATATGTGTGTGTATATATATATATATATATATATATATATATATATATATATATATATATATATATATTCAAGT
>OMNW01019207.1:19912-40046 GCA_900303245.1 Selene dorsalis | reverse complement strand
TACATACATTTCAAAAACAGCCAGGTCTGTAGCAGGGCTTATGTCTTACTGTTCTGTCCAGACATGCCATCCAAAGTGCTATGCTAAATAGTAATCAGTGCCGACTGCTTCCTTTCACTCATCTTAAGGCTAATCTAACCTAATCTGCTCAGGGAGGTGGAGCGGGTCTGTTCCAAGTTTCACTTTGTCATAGGTCACATACCCTACATACCAACACAGGACAGTATGTCCTCACAGGACAGTATAGATGTCCTCACTCACGTCATCTGATCGTGTCAGCCAATACTGAGTGATGGAGGTGATGGCTGTTTGTCAGGCATGTTTCAGAACATCTCTATTTATTTGAATGGGAAAAAATTGCAGAAAAATTGAACTATTTTTAAATGATAAATAACTTCAAAAAGTTGTATGTAGTCTATCCAATGATCTGCAGAAAACGCTGAATGGTTTTATAGCGCAAAGCTAGAGCCTTCACATACCAGAATGCCGTTTAGCTGATGGCATCATGTTGAATGTGACTTGATATTTGCACAAAAAACAGTGACTATCTGTGAGTGAGGGATGACAGGGGTGGACGTATTAGAAACAGTACTCATTACAGAAATACACAACAGCAGACACTTTAATTCAACTGCATGATCTTTATTGATTTTTGCAAACGTTTTAAAGTTTTCACTCAATCTGATCAACGTCCACGTCAACAGTCTTGCTGCTCTCGACGACCTTTCCATCCACAACTGTCTCCACCACGGTGATGACCTTTGTGACCACTGAAAGGAAGAAGAGAAACAACGAACGTGAGAAAATCTCACTCATTTCTCTAAACTTTGGATCATTGTTATTTTATAAATAACAGTATGTATAAGAAATTTGCTTACCTTGTTTAGAACTGGCAATGGAGAGAAAAAGAGGGAGGGAAACATTAGTATGGTTATCTACATGGTCATCTACATGGTCATTTTAAAGTTGTAGATTTTTTTTTCAGCTGAGTTATGTCCTACGGGTCTTACCTGTCATCCTCCCCATCCAGCAACCTCCTGTACTCTGCAATCTCCATCTCCAGCCGGGTCTTGAGGTCCAGCAGCATGTCATAATCCTGCTTGTTGCTGGCGATGTTGGCATAGATCTGGGACAGCTGGGCCTCCAGGCTTGTGACCATGTGCTGGAGGCTGTCTAGCTGTGCAGCATAGCGTGCCTGAGTCTCTGCCAGGGTGCCCTCCAGAGATGCTTTCTGTTGGGGTCAGAGGAGGTAGGTGATTGAAAATCAGGGATGATACATGATGTTGGTAAAAAACCAAACCTAACCAAACAGATGTTTGGCTGGCATCATGTGTTTCTGTGCACTTGTGAGCTGGAAGCAGTTTAAAACCTAGACTAGTCTGGTGCAGACTACAGGTAAAAAAATCTATCTACCCCAAAACTAACCCAAAAATGTAAAAGCAACAGTTTGTGCTGTTACAAGGGTTATGTGTATACAGATGTACGTAGGTGTTTCTTCACCAGATGTGGTAATGATCTGGTGGCGTTATCTCATCAAGAACACAACAGATAATCCAATGGATTATCGATATTTATCAATGTATGCTTACATACCATGCTCATATGTGACTGCAGTTCAATCTGAAGTCTCTGGAGGGTGCTCTTCAGGTCTTTAATCTCTGTGCGGGATGTTGCCAGACACTCTGTGTGTACGATCACGTCCTGCTCCACTGCTGAAATCTGGACAGAGACACAACATAACGTGTGTTAGATAAGAACAATAGCAGCTCACTTCCCACATAAGTGGAAAAAAAAAGTATCTTACCTTGTTCTGATACCACGACTCGAGTTCTTTGCGGTTCTTGGAGATCACTGCTTCATAGTGGTCTCTGATCTCTGACATCACCTGGTTCAGGTCCGGAGAGGGAGAAGCGTCCACGGCCACATTGACCTGGCCGCCCATTTGGCTCCTCAGCAGAACCATCTCCTGCAGGGGTCAAAGGGAGACACCTCGATCAGCCGGTGTAATAACTTAAAATATTACATTGTTTTTGTTATACTGTGTGTTTTTCCTTCTTTGATCTCTGTTGACTTTGTGTGTGTGTTCAGCTTGTCCAAGCATGTGTGTGCTGGAAAAACAGAGGCAATGAGCTAATGGAGGGAGAGAAGAATACCCGGAAGTGTGCAGAGGGATGATGGGCAGCGGGGGGAAAAGGGAGAAGGCAGCAAGCCCCTTTACAAAAGCATTAACTCGAACATGGTATGTCCTCACTGTTACCAGAGGTAAGGCAGAGGTCATGTGTGTGAACTGTTTGTAGGACAAACCAGATTAGATGGCTATGACAAATGGTGACAACTTCATCTTGGAGTGAATAACTAGTGTATTGTATCCCTGCTGATCCCTGATCAGTGTTTCATTAATCAGTGGTGTCGTAAAAATACTTTCAGGTCTCGTGTGTACACAGTGCGAGTGTCGGCCTGTGTGCAGGAATGTATCTTGGGGTGACATGTAAACTCATTAATTTTACTGTTTGTAAAACCACTGTCAAAAGCCTTGAACAAGTTAAACAACCACTATGAGCTGCCCCACAACTCACCTCCTCGTGGTTCCTCTTGAGCATGATGAGCTCGTCCTTCAGGGCCTCATACTGACTCTCCAGATCCATCCTGGCCAGGTTCAAGTCATCCAGCACCCTCTTCAGTCCAGCAATGTCTGCCTCCACAGCCATCCTCATGGCCAGCTCGTTCTCATACCTGAGTGTAGGGGCAGAGAGGTTACAGATGGTTGTTAAGATTAGAAACCTTCAGTTAGACATGAATTCACGCTTTGATGTGCATGTGAAGTTTCACTTATGTGGGAGGGCAGAGAGGGCAAAAAAACACACTCACTTCATCTTGAAATCATCAGCAGCCAGCTTTGCGTTGTCAATATCCAGGACTGTCTTGGCATTGATCCTGGAAGCAATGCGAATCTGAGGAGGAAACAAAACAAAACAAGGAAACGTTTGAGAGCACTCTCAGGCTCATGTTTCCTACAATTTTACTGCACACAAAATCCCCACTGTTACAGGATTTGTGATGTCAACACAGGCATTTAAAAACGTTAATGGTTTATTGATGTCAGTTGATACTACTGTACTCTCTTTTGGAGAAGATCCTTAAATAATCATTTATTTAACAGTTAAAATGATTATGCCTAGGAAGGATGTCTCAGAGTTACAAAAATACTTACATACACATAAATAAAATCACATATACACTTCTTTTGACTTAAATAGAGAAGACAAACATACACATATGTAAGCTGTGCAAAACTGATGTATTGTAAAAAGGTGTATCAGTCAGACTGTACTGTACACCTGCATTATGTCATGATTGATGAAAACGATTGACATAACAGATTAATAAGATGCCATACTAATAAAATGCCATACTTATTGTTATTATCAACGATGGGAAAAAAAAGCTTTTTAACTGGAAGGTCTAGTGTCACACAGTACACCTACTGCCTACCCACCCACTCTCACAGTGACGTAGCATTAGAAAAATGAGGAAGCTAACACAAAAATCCCCAGAAGTACAGCCATTCGGCCTCCTCCCTCTTACCTTGTCCTTGAGGTCACTGATGATGGCAAAGTAGTTGCTGTGGTCATGGGCGATGATGGTTCTCTTCTGGTACCACTCTCTGATCTGCTTGTCCAGTTGGTCGTTCTCCTTCTCCAGGGTGCGCACCTTCTCCAGGTAGGAGGCCAGGCGGTCGTTGAGGTTCTGCATGGTGGCCTTCTCGTTGGCACCCACATGAAGATCCAGGCCATCGGCAAGGTTGAAGCCTCCAGGTGATGGTGCATAGCTCATCTGGGATGAGGAGATGCGGGTGCCACGGCCACCTGCTCCGCCGTACACACTCAGGGTCTTCTGTCCGTATGATCTGGTGCTGAACGACATGTTGGAGAGTCTGAATCTGGACCAGGTAGGATTACTGGAGTTGATCTGCAGTTGTAAGCATCACCTTAGTCTCCTTGGTTATATAGCTACCACAAACAGAGAAGTGGGAGGGGCTAAGAGGGACAGTTGAAAAGGAAGAATGCAGCTGACAGGATTCCCCCCCTACTCCTCTATACAATCTCTCCATCAACATGGGTGTGTTGACTGGTGGGTAGGGGCTCAACCACTTCTTTGCAGGTTGAACTCGTGATTCCACATTTTATGGTTTCTCAATGAAACCGGCATTCCTTGAATACTACATGGTTCATTTTTTCCCACACCTTTAGTTTCTAATTGCCGCCAACCTTGTTTTGCTGCTTCAAAGCTGGTTTATAGACCCAAACATAGATTGTAGAGTTAAAAACAGTGTGCTCCTAAAGAGAAAATGCAATGTGTAGCTTTTTTACTGACCTGAATTGCTCACACTAGTGACAGAAATGCCATACACCAGTGACAATTTCATGTTAGTGAAACTTGGGGCCAAAGGTCGAAGGCAAGGCATTTCGTTGTTAGCCATGGTTATTTTTGTCACCCTAGCTTGTAGGTATGATGTTCAAGAGCTTGTTAATTGATGTTTATATAATATGAGGATATGAATATGGATAAATTCAAGTTTGTATTCAACTGCTATACGTGCAAAGGTGCAAAGCTCACCTGGACCACTACTGGGAGAAGGAGAAGTGTCAGCAGAGCACACAGCTGTGAATCCATGTTTGTCAAAAACATATCAGATACACTTACATTCATTTGAACTAGATGCATGGAATGTAAACATGCACTGTAACAGGTTGAGTATATGCGTCATTGCTACTTAGCTTACAATTAATATAACAACACATCATTTGTCTTGCAGTACACATGCAGCTTTTATTCATTCACTCTTCTTCACAAAATCCCATTTAACACCAGCACTGCAACATGTATAGTCAAAAACACAGACAGTTTGACTCCATTATATATATTTTTTTATAATGCACTCATTACTTACAGAGTTTTTAGTCTGTTTTTTTTTATTTTGTAAAATGTGATAAACCCCACCTGTTAACATCACAGCAAAAATCAGTCCTAGTTAACTCCCACACTGTCAGTCATGTTGTGCATTGCTGCTTTTTTGCACAGAACTTGAACAACGATGATGCAAAGATAAGCTCTATGGCTTTATCTTAAGTTCATGCTTGAAGGTTTAAGATTCCTTTTTTTTTAATGTTGGCTCTGTTTCCCATGGCTTAACTTTATGACTGACCAGTGAAAAACAAATACAGAAACGACAGCTGTCACTGTTGATTCAGTTTCATTATTATGGGCCTTTCATCTGACCTAGTCCCTTATTTTCATTTTCATTCTACAGGTTTATCAGTCACTCAGCTCATTCACTTAGTTGTTTTATGTAAACATGGAACAATAAAACGATGGCTTGACTAACTCAAGTAAGAAAACTGATTGAACAACTTCGTATTAAAGTGATGTATAACCAGGACTGTAGTACTAGAAGTGTGTGTTTAAATATTACAATATGCCCTGAGGATTCCCTCCTAAGCTGTGCCTGAAAAGTGACAATTTAAACTTGTTTAACTGGTGGGAAGGCACTCGCCTGGCATGATGGAGGCCACTATGTGATTGGGAAACATTGTGAAACAGCCTGTGACAGTCTCTACCAAAAGAGTCTGATGGTTTTATCATCCCTGTGCCATGCTAGTACATTAGTTGTTTTAGATTATTATATTTTTCAGGTAATTTCCAAGAGGAAAAGTAGCTGCCTGACACTGACTTCCTCTTTCATTATTTCACAACCACTTCATTCAGCAGTCTCACTGATAAGCAGGGTGAGGTTTAAAAAGGGATGATTGACGGTTCGATTGCATCTGAAGAATGTCAGTCATTTGTTTGTGTCCTTTTTTTTCCACATAGCTTGACGTGGAAAATCATATTTAAGACCACAACAGAGTTTGTTTTTTTTTACTTTACTTTTTTACAGTTTGATTTTTAAAAAAATACTATTGACAAATACCAGTGAGCATAATGATTTAGTATCCACAATTATGTCTGTTTCAAGATGTCAACTCAGGGTTTAGTCTGAAATGTAGTTTTGCATTAACAACAAAAAAAACTTGATTGTGATCACAAAAGGTGCTTTAGGTAGTTTTTCTTTGACAGTTTGACCTGTCATAGAAAATGTATAGAACATATTTCACTGTCCAAGTGTCCAGGTACGACAGGAGACAGAGCTCAGAGCAGCACAGATAGTTAGACACATGGTATCCTGATATGAAAAGAGCAATTATCTTGTAATGCTACACACTGCATGAGCAGAGAAAATTTAAGTTCTTCCCTCCTGTAGAAGGTTTAGATCACAGCACGGCTGAATCTCTCATCTGAACAGTGTTTTTCTACACGGTGTGTCTAGTCTTTTGACTTATAGGTTTTCCAACTTAACCCTCCTTTGTTTGCCTCACAGCAGGCCAGTAATGCAGTAGCCTGATGATGCATGATTATTAGCTTGTTAAACAATTCTCTTGAATTTCACTCTTTCACTCAAAAAAATCCTTGGCTCAGTGCAGAAAAGTTCTTTTGTTCTCTCAGACACTGAGTAATGCTGCCCTGCCTGCCTTATCTGTGTCACACCAGCACCCTTGTGTTTCTGCCAATTCAAAAGATAAGTGATGTTGATCGCATGTGCTTACAGGAATTTCAGGTTAAGCTTCATGTTTGCGTATGCAGTCATGCTTGAGGAACGTTTCGAAGCGAGACAGCTCACCTAATTATATATTATTGTGATGTAAAAAACCCTTGTGCATTTTATTGCTCACAGAACTGAGCTGTGACGAAGTGATGAACTCCATCTGTTTCAATCACAGTCATAGTTGTATGGTGACATTTGAAGTAAATATATTATTAACTAATGTGATAAAGTGTAGCTGGAGTAAAGACAAACAGTCAGGGAACAGCACCAGGACATGATGGTATTTTTCTCTGTTATAAACGATAGTGAGGTAATATTCATTTAGTATATAATACACTGACTCTGCTTGAAATTTTTTCTGTTGTCACTATGACAACCAGCTGGTACAAATTGACCGCAATTAACGGAAAATACATTTTTACCGTTTTAAAGTGAAAACTCTCCATGCAATGCAGATGACTACATGAAATATACAGAAGTTGTATATTTAACACTGTATAGGGAGAATGGACCCTGTGTCTGGCTGCAGCTGTTTACAGGGCGTTCAATCTTAATAGACTAACAATCCAAGAGCACGCCCCCTGCCCCCCCCACGAGCAATACATGTCTTTAATTAACAGTAGTCTCACAATGATGTACAGTCTCTGAGTTATGTAATAAAATAAAAGGTTATGTTGCCCAAGAAGGGAAAAAAGAAAAAAAAAAGTTGCAGCACTTGGACCAATCCAGACTGAGCACACACCCACTCCTCCCTTCAGCCCACCACACCCCTTTTGTTTCACGGTAAGAGCCAAGTGGACATTTTTATCTGCTCACATGAACAACTGCATATCCTCTTTTTTCTGCTGTATTCACAAAGTCACATTCTGCAGCTGTTCACTGTCAACAGATGTGGGCTACAGTGTTCGTCTATGTGTGCATGCCGGTGCGGTTTGGTGTGTTAAACAACTGCATATTTTGCGTATGTGTATGATTGTGTCACAGGGAGAGGAAGAATATGTGCCTGTGTTTCTGGGTGAGTTTTCATCTGTACTTTAAAACAATTGGAACTCTTCTGGACATTAAACACACATGTGATGGTCTGATCTGATAGACAACATATCAATGAATGAAAGTGCCAGTGTCAAACTATCAATGAAAAGCTCATACACCAGTAGATCTGACAATCACCCTGCGCATATTTCACAGCTCCCTAGGGTGTGGCAGGATGATTCACTTGTGACTTCTCCACCGAAATGATGCAAGCTCAGTTTATATGTGAGCAGTTTTTGCACTGACCAGCACTAGATGGTGCACTTTGACTGCAAGCCTCACCTGTACCCTTCAGAAAACAGTTTTACTGGACGGGTGTGGCTGTGTGATAATCAGCTGTACTTGGAGAGACACATCAGCCCCTTAGGAACTTATTACAATGTCTCTTTCTCCAATTTGTCTTATGTACCCTGTGTGGTTTTTCAACATCATATTTTTATCACTTATAGGAACTCTGCATCTTCATGTAACATCATGTCTCTGTAGCATCAGATTACAAGAGACCTAATGTTACATATGCAGGAATAATACACATACAGGGCAAACAGAGGAAATTAAGTGTAAACTTGAAACAAACTATGACGCCTTCCTTTGGCACATCCACTTTTGTCACCATATCTGTATGTGCTTTATCTGAAGAAATGAATGAAGTAGTTCAAATACAGACTAAGCACTTTCACACAGACCAGGCTATGCTCTAATGTACCTGGTTGAAAGAGGGTGGGCCTGTTTACACAGCATGAATGGGCATGATAGAGTCTATATGCACAGCTAATGAATCACTATACAGTGTGCAATGTGCAGGTGAAAGTTTAACTGTCTGTCTGACATGGACCCCCCCACCCCCACCAGATGATGTTCAGTCCATGGGTTCATTCCTGGATCACTGTCAGAGATGTTGCATGCTGGGATGTTACAGCACAGTGCAGGCTTGAATAGTTGAGCAGGATGTGATAATGCCTGTGGAAGGGTGTGGTTCATTTTCAAGGAGTCTCTTGCACACAGCCTCACATCTGTGATTCATAGTTATCAGTTGAACTACTGTTTGTGAACCATTACAGCTGTCTGACTGTGTGCAAGACATTACAAAAGACACTGAAGTGCTGTACTTAAAACCTGGTGGAGCAGTTTACTGTTGAGCAAGACAGTGCTGATAATACTCTTCACAGACCATGGGTATGGCTTTTCATTAAGTCATATAACTTTGGAACTGATTCACAGAGCTCCATCAAACACTCCATTGTTGGCACAAATACACAAAGTCACAGAGGTCATTTCTGGTTAATTGCTTTATGAATTTCTCCAGAATGTGGTGCAATGAGCTTTCCAGTGATAACAGATCAAAAACAAAGACAGTGCACTGCTACCACTGAATTTTTTTAAACTTCTCACAGCTAAAAAGCTCACAATGTCAGTGCTAACATGCTTTTTCATTCTGATCATCTTTTCAGCATACTAATATTTGACAATTAGCACTGTGCATAAAGTAAAGCGAAGATAACATCAGCTTTGCATGTGGCCATAAAGCAAAAAGATTAGATGGCTGCAAAATTTCACTGGATAAGTGCACAAGATGAAAGGCCAGGGGGTCACCAAAAATTTGAGGATTCATCCTCAGGGAACCATGGCTGTCTGTGCAGAATTTTATGACATCTGCTGCAATATTTCAGTCCAGACAACAGTGGTGGGCTAACATCCACAGAGCCATGCGGCTCCTTTCACACTGAAATTTACCTGCATATTTGTCATTTCATTGTCTATAATTTAAATTCACCAGCATGATCAGCACATTAGGTGACATGTTCCCTTGTTTTATTACCACTAAAGCACAGTAAAACAAACACAGTGCAGCTCTTTTTTGAGGTGGTGCACCCAACTCAACTTCAGGGCAGTGCTGTTTGTCTGCACTGTGTCTTAATAATCACCAAAGAAGAGACACTTTGTTCATGTATCTCTCATGTTGTGTGGTATCTGCACTCTTGATAAAAAACTGGTAATGAGGCAGGGATTGGACTGGAACCTTCAGGGTGACCCAAATACAGGGAAATGACAGCTGAGTAGTGTTGGTGTACATATGAGCTCTTCATGAGCCTGCAGCACTGACAAACTCCACAGTGCTATAACAAAGAAAAGTGCACTGATGTCCCAAAAAAATGACAAAGCGTGACGTGCCAACTGTTAGGAAAGGCCCAGTTTGTGACAGTCCTGTGAACCCATCTCACAACATCTCATTCCCACCGCACTATGAAGAGGATGGAAAAGACACTGTAGTCATTCACGCTCAGGTGCAGGAATCCAGTCCGTCCAGATCTCTGAACAATAGACAAGATTCAAGCTGGAGTGGTGACACATCCTTATAGTTGCTATGCTGCGTACAAACAGTGGATTATTTTGATGCTGTTTTGAGTCTATGGTAACTTTAAGGTGATACATCTAAGCAAAGAAACAGAACAATGGACATCCTGTTATGTCTCTACGGGCCCTGAGTCTTTGTTTTTGCACTGAATAGAAATCCCTCCATTCTTTACAGCTGAAAGACAAAAACTTAGACCAAAGCAGATGATTTATCAATGTGTTATTGTCGGAAGTAATTCCTCAGTCATAGATTTTCGGGTGCAACTTGTACCTGATAATGTGTAAATCATTTATCACAGGTGATTTGAGACAGATTTATGACCTCCACATATTTAATTGTTTTTCCCTTGTCACTGTAATTGTCCTTCCCCTAGAAATTTGACACACATTGTTGTCTGCAGCACAGCCCATTTTGATAAACGTAGTAGTACAGTGTAACACAATATTTAAAAGCTGCACTGCAAACAGTGTAAAAGTTGTCAAGCAATTCTTGTGACTCAATTATCTGCAGTTTGCTCAATCTCTTGCTCAATTGCCTCAAAACCAGTCCTTGAAAGGTTGAAGTCTGTTTATCAAGGGTCCTTATCTTCCTTCTTACACAGTGCCTGTATGAATTGTGGAGGAGATGAGGTGAAGTAGCATTTCCACTGAGTCATGCAGTTTATTACACATAGTGAATAAAAAACTCCCATGCAGGACAAGTGGAGACACCTTTACTTTGAGATAAAATGGCTGAAAAGCCTTTAAAGATTTATAAGACTTAACTGCAGAATCCCAGACTTAAATGTCAGTGTTTAACGGAAGTTGCCAGAGGTCTGGCAGATCCTTGTTTTGAGTTTGTTTTGTTCTTAGTCCTGCTCAGCCAGACACCAAAAGGTAGTTTAATCTGTGTCTGTAGCTCTCATGAAAAGCTGTAAACAAAGTCAGTCTTTACTCATTCACCAGAGTAATTACAATACAGCCAAAAATAGCTTGCACTGATACTTTACATGAAATAGATGAAAAAGAAAAAGTGGTTGAGTTTCTTCTAAAATTGTAGAAGAGATCTCTCAGTCAGCCGTGTGCATGAGTCATAGGTTTGGTTTTAGTGAAAACACCCATCTATGGTCTTCTACCCAAGTGGCCATGAAGTCATCCCTCTTTGTGTTGATGTGATGTGAAGCAGTCATCTGTCTCCACACACACAGCTATGTTTCCGTAGACAGCCCAGACAGCGTGGTATGTAGCCGCCCCACCTGTATGGCAGTACCTGTGCAAAGACTGACACTGATTAGTTGTAATGCAGCTTAATGCTGTGATGGATTCATTCACACAGCTCGTTGTGGATCCAGGGAGCAGTAAAGTCACCTGGATGTAGACATGCAGTCACTCAACAGTCTCTGGTGTATCTTTGCCATCTCTCTGGGCCCAGGGACATGAAGCAGCACCTCTCAAGGTTTTGTGTATTTTTCCCCTGAGAGCTAGTGGGAGTGTTTCTTGATCTCAGCGAGGGTCTTAGTGTTTTCAACATGTGGGTTCTGACAGGCCCACTGAGACTATGCATAACAGTGATTTAGGGCTACACAAATAAACTTGACTTAACTTGCTTTTAACTCCAATCAAATCAAGAGCAACCTGGGAGCCACATATTGAACATTTTGGTCCTTAACTCTAAATATCTTTCATGTGTTTAAACTCTCAAACCACAGAGGACTTCTATATTTGTGCATTTCCTGTTATAAAAGTTACCTCCATTTTTAGAGACTGATATTTGTTGGAGTAAACTATGTTAAGACATATAAAGGGTCAGGAATAACAGAGAAAGGAGTTAGTCTTCATACTTTCGTTGTGTATGTCACTTTACAGGAGTAGTGCAACATTTGGGGAAATATGTGTGTTTGTATGCTTGCACAGAGTAAGATAAGAAGAGCGATGCCACTCTAAAATTGAAGATACTGACAGAAGTGGTTAACTTAGCTTGGTTTAGCTGATCTTAGCTTAGCATGAAGACTGGAAGTAGCCAAGTGTAGTCACCGCCTGCTTTTCTACTGGTTGACTACTGTGGCCATTTCTGCACTTGGTTTTTTTACCTGGCTGTTTCCTCCTACATCTTAGCTTTTTGCTAAGCTAGCCACCTTAAGGTAAGGACCACTATGAAGACAGCAAAGGTGTCAGAGGGTTTTTGTTAGTCATGCTGGCTTGTCTGTATCGGATGATGTTAATAATGAAGAAGCTCATAGAGGGGTCCTACTTCGAGGACCCCTAGTTCTGAGAGTGGGGCCATTCATTTTTCCCACAGTAACGTTACAGCACTCACAGCTAGATCAAGTGTACGACTTGGATCAGTATGAAACTCAGTCATCAGTCCAGATGATTAACAACTGCATTACAGAGTATGATTGGTAAAAGGTCAAATGTACAAACCTCGGAAACATAATACTTTGTTTACTGAGGCTACACATGTTTTGAAACAGCTCAAATTGATGTACTTTTGAAGTCTTTGTCAGTTTTGATTTCCAGCGGTTTGTTTTATCAATATTTAAACTCATGAACTGACTGGTTTCTTCTCCATAGCAACCAAGTCCAAAGCTCATGAGTAGTGTAGTATTTCTATCTTTCTGCCATGCAAAAATGATACACAAAACATTATTTCTCACAGATAATTAAAACTGGGACCTTCACGGGCATCACATTACCAAGGACAGATTGTATTGATCTTCTCATAAACTCATAAACAAATAAGCATATTTTCCAAAATGTCCAACTTCCCCAGCAAAATCTGACCCTTTAAGTTATTTATTTCAATACAAACTGCCAATAATGGTAGTGATAAACCAACACAATATTGTATGTTGAGTAATTCCAGTTCCTCATAGAACAACTAAAGGTGCAATATAATAGCACAAAGATTGAGAAAATGTGTTTCTGGAAAAAGTTATAATAAAGACAAATGATCTGTACTGTATTGATGTATTCTAGAAATAATCCCCTGATCAGTCCACAAGTACCTATAATCAACCACTAGTGTACTCAACTAGCACTATTTCTTTAAGGTTGATTATGTAACAAAGTTAAGTACATAGCAACCAAACCCTGCTCTGACACACAGTACACAAGAGGCATGATTCAGTTCTCCCTCTGACTGAGTGGTGACCCCACTGTGCCTCCCTATCCCCCACCCCGAGCTGACATCAGATGTCAGATCAAAATTGGCCAGAGCCCAACTCTGAGATAAGGAGGACACACACTTGTGCGCACACACCCACACCCACACACATACACACATGTGCACTGAACCACGCACACAAAAGCCTCCCTCACACAGCTTGAAACCAAGGACAAAATCAACAAACTGAAGTGTGCACACACACGCACTCACACACACACATACACACACACACACACACAGGATACAGGACTGAGGGGGGATGTTATGTATGATATGGTGAACAATGGGGTGTTGAAGACTTCCCTTGAATGGGTTTGAGTGACAGTAGAGAAAACAAAGCAGTTTGTTGTCCAAAGCTAGAAAGTTTTCATGATGTGTCAGTTACTTTATTAATAACCACTTGCTGTGAGCCAGTCTATTTAAGTAAGAATAGCTGAAATAATCTAAAATGTCTCACTACTCATGGTAACAGAATAATGGTAGAAACTTCTGATACTAATATTTATGTTGCAAAACCAATGATTCATGAATCCAGTGAAATGTTTCCTTAGGATTAACACAACTGTGACTTGGTTTTATCACCATGGGTAATTTTTGGCATTAATGGAGGTTATTATTTGCAAAGTGCTTGATGCGAATGTTGACTCATGGTGGGGCAAAAAGTAATGCTGCAGCCTCCTCTGTTTGTATTAGGATACGGAATGACTGGCATGATCCGGAGGAGAGCTGCAGGTATTGGTGAAAGCATACAGAGACCATCACGTACTGTACTTGCACAT
The DNA here is from genome assembly GCA_900303245.1 of Selene dorsalis. Classification (NCBI taxonomy): domain Eukaryota; kingdom Metazoa; phylum Chordata; class Actinopteri; order Carangiformes; family Carangidae; genus Selene; species Selene dorsalis. The sequence goes on along the minus strand of OMNW01019207.1, from coordinate 26,089 downwards.
ATACACCCCCACAAAGAGGTCCCCACAGACCAATAGAACCCCCTCTCTCACACACACACGCACGCCTCACACACACACATGCACACATTCCATCACAGTTTCCTCACAGGAGTGGAAAGAAACCAAATCCTGGTTCTTAAAGGAAAACAAATGGAGGTTTTGCCAAGCCTGTGGCTGAAGTGCAAAGGAAAACTCCCTCGCCCTCCCTCCTCCCAGTCAGACCCGCCCCTGGTCCAGCACTATATCAAGAGCCTGCCTCCCTTTATCAAACTCCACAGTCCTTCTACAGTGTACAGCTGTATCACAGTCCTCTCTCCTCGAGTCCTCTCTTGACCAGCAGGCAGTCAACCATCATGTTTTACAGCCAGAGCATCGCCACCGGTCCCATGATCACCAGACAGAGCCGCAGCTACACATCAAGTGCTCCTGCCCAGAAGGCTCACAGCGTGTCTGGCCTAAGCTTCAGAGGAGGCCCTCGCATCTCTTCCTCCAGCTCTGTGCGCACCTACTCCTCTGGGTATGGCGGTGGCATGGGGATGGGGATGGGCAGCGGTGGCTTTGACCTGTCCGGCGCACTAGATCAAAGCGCCGTGCATCTGAACGAGAAGGCCACCATGCAGAACCTGAACGACCGTCTGGCTTCCTACTTGGAGAAGGTCCGATCTCTGGAGGCGGCCAATGCCAAGCTGGAGAAGCAGATCAGAGAGTACTACGAGCAGAAGGGACCAGCAGCAGAGAGGGACTTCAGCAAATACTGGGCCATTATCAATGACCTGAAGGACAAGGTATAGTGTGTGCCAGCCTGAACAGCTTTAAAACCACACAAGTCATATGCTTGCAGTTCTGTTAATTATTATCAAGGGTGAATTTTAAAAGGGCTCAAACATTACTATAAATTCTCCTGCCATACCCATGACATAACAACTTCCCTAGAGACTGTATGATCTGTTGTATTCATGAACCCTTGGTGGTTCTTTGGCCAGTGAAGTCTCCTTAAATATTTTCTCATTAAGATTTCTAAACAAGAAAAGTTGGCCAAATGTTGTGCATGGGTATGTGATGAACCAGATGTAGTTATGGGACTTAGAAACATGTGAAGTTACCAGATTAATTGAGGAATTAAAAACCAATTGATGCTTGTGCAGCAGTGTGCATGTAATTATTCAATTGAAATTTTTGCATTTTAACCCGCTCCCTTTGTCGTTGCTCTTCTAAGATCGCCGCCGCCACCATCGGCAATGCCAACATCCTGCTCCAGATTGACAACTCCAAACTGGCTGCTGATGACTTCAAGATCAAGTAAGTGTGAACCATCACTCTTCTGTGGACCTATCTCTATCTTGTGTCAAACGAGAAAGCAATGAAGCTCTAGTTGCTCATAGTTGTTCTCTACTCCAAACTAATTAGATTTGAGCATGAGCTGATGATGCGCCAGTCAGTTGAGGCTGACATCGCCAACCTGCGCCGTCTGCTTGACCAGACCACCCTCACAAAGGCTGACCTGGAGATGCAGATTGAAGGCCTGCAGGATGAGTTGGCCTATCTCAAGAAGAATCACGCAGAGGTGACTGATGCACTTCCTTCAATTATGGTGAAAACTGCGTCCCTGCCAAAAAATCTCAATGCTGACCTTTCTCTCCCCTCGGTTGTTTAGGAACTGGCTGCACTCCGCTCTCAGCTTACAGGAACAATCAACGTAGAGGTCGATGCCGCTCCCCAGCAGGACCTCAACAGAGTCCTGGAGGAGATCCGTGCCCAGTACGAAGCCATCACTGACAAACACCGTCGTGACCAGGAGTGCTGGTTTAATGAGAAGGTTAAAAGACTTCCTTATAAACAAAGGCTCTATATCCTACTCTTTGCAAATGACTGGCTTCTCTCATTCAGCAGTCTAACCTGTAATTAAACATAATCTTCTGTTAAAGTAGGACAAGCAGTCGCCAAAACTTTAAACTGTGACTTTGCTTCTCGCTCTAGTCGGCAACCCTGTCCAAGGAGGTGGCCGTCAGCACAGAGACAATCCAGACGTCCAAGACAGAGATCAATGACCTGCGGCGCTCACTGCAGGGCCTGGAGATTGAGCTGCAATCTCAGCTCAGCATGGTGAGGAAAAAAAACCCTTAAACCCAAACCATCTGTTCGCATCTCACTGATCTTGCCTTATATGAGCAAAATCCCCAGATCCCTGTCTTGTCAGGAGGAAATGGAGAAACACACACTGATAGAGGGTAAAGAGCAGAAGGGAGGGTAAAGAAGGAGGCTTTGTTGAAAAAGAAAGGAGGGAGAGAGAAAAGAGAGAGAGAGAGAGAGAGAGATGAAAATGATGGGAGCTGTGAAGAAGAGGAGGGAGGTGCTCCTGCTGAGGAAAACATTTTACAGACATCTGCTCAAAGCTTGCGCAGAAAGCTGCAGGAATGCTAAACTGGATCATACTCCCATGAATTATCTGTGGTGAGCTGGAGTTAATCATTCAACACTCTCTGCCGTAGCAACACACTGCTCTCACCTCACAGTGGAGAAGCACCTCAAAGACACATGCATCAAAGACCTACACAAAGGCCTCCATAAAGGACATCCTATTGTACCTGTCTGATATATATAATCCTGGGCGTGGCCGGTGGTTGCACATTATGGCTTTAAATCTGTCTTAACTGTCACAAAAGATGCATTACAACAAACCAGCTTGTAAATATGAACAGCAGCATATGTGTTGCAATCTGTGTGCATGGATTCAGCCACTTTTCCCTCTCCAACAGAAAGGGGCTGTGGAGAACACATTAGCAGAGACAGAGGCCCGGTACAGTGCCATGCTCGCCGGCTTCCAGAACACAATCAACATGCTCGAACAAGATCTAGCCAACGTACGCGCCAGCATCGAACAGCAGGGCCACGACTTTAAGATGCTGATGGACATCAAGACCAGGCTGGAGCAGGAGATCGCAACCTACAGAAGCCTGCTGGAAACAGAGGAGTCCAGGTAGACTCAGTGATACAGGAGCATTGACCTCTGCTGATGCTAATAAGATGAGATCACACCTCTCACTGTTTGTCTCTCTCTTTTTTTTCTCCCCTGTCACTCGTTGTAGACCCATTGCTTCAGGTAAGTGGCGTCTGTTTAAACAAGACATTACACAACCACAGTGTAGTCAGACTAATAAAACCTCATAGCACTGCCATCATCATCTTTTTTTCCCTTCGTTTTTACAGGAGGCCAGAAGACCACAGTCACAACCACCACTGTGCGCCATTCCAGCTAGGAGGTCCAACTGGCAGGACAAGCTGTTCTCGGACACACAGACACACACAGACGATGACTTATAAAAGCTGTTATACAAGATAAGTGAAACTGTACTGAGTAAAGGACTGAGATAAGGGAAGCCTGTGTTAAATCTGAAGTATGAAACAACAACTGTAACTCAGAAGACTGTCTGACACACTGTGTTTGTGTGTGTGTGTGTGGCCTGTCTGAAAATAAATCTGCTGGTGAACATAAGAGTTGTGATGTTTTGTGACTTAGCTGGTCTTTTTCCTTTTTTTTCTTTAGGGTCTTCATTTTCCATAACATTGCTCTATTTATACAGTTGTCATGGTAACAGCATTACATTCTGGGAGGTGGGATATAGGGTTTGCGGAAATCTGAGTTACATAACAGGGGCTGTTGTCAGGAAAGGGTGAACAATGGTTTACAGGTCCAGTGTGGAAAGCATTAGGAGTCTGAGAAAAGAGAAGTCAGAAGGCCGTGTTGAGCTGGAAGCTCTGAAAACTGACATGGCACAAGAAAACAGTCAGAAAAGTGCAAGTTACTTGACCAAACAAAGAGAGTGACCCCAGAGTTTGTCCAGAGAGGTTTTTCAAACAAGACACACCCAAATGGTTGACTAATCTTTGCCCTGGAGACTTTTCAACAGTGTGTTGCATGAAGTCTGTCACCTAGTAACAAGAACACATGTAGCTCAGGACAGAAACACTGAGTGGGAATGCAAACACTGACTAACTGAACAAAGAGGGTCATTGTGGAAACAGGTGCTATCGGTACTGCACTTTGGACACGTTTATGACCCTGGGTTGATAGTGCCTGACCACAGAGCCATTATGATAAAGTATCGTGAAGGGTGGGGTTACTTAGCTGCTGGTGACTAAATGTATGTTTTGTGTGAAAGAAGGGAGAATTATTACATCCATGTGTTGTGTGTGTGTGTTTGTGTGTGTTAGGGAGGCAGGCAGAGAGGGAGTAGAAGTAGGCTTTGAGGCTCTGAACAGGTCAGCAGATCGCCTGCAGCCTCTAAAATTACAGTGAAATCCTGTGAAAGCTTCATAATTCTCAAATGATGGTGTAATGTTGGTTTTGGAGGAGAGAAAGAGAACCCAGCCCCCTCTAAGGAGACTCTCTCACCCATATTTGGACCCATTTGTTGCACATCAGCGTCTCTTCCACACTACTATAATGATAGCTGATGACAAAGACCTTCCAGTAATGCTTGTAATTTGATATGAAAATCCAAAGCAGAGGTCATAAAGAGATATTGCACCAACATCAGACCATTTTAGCCACATCAGTGTTAAACCCAGTGTCAAGGGCAAACTGTGCAAAACCATAACTAAGCATCCATTTATAAGCAAACATGATGAATTCCTCAAAGATATCACTATCTATTAGTTTCGATATATTTGAATGTCAAGCATTCATTTGCCTTTATGTCTAGAATGCACCACACTGTCCCTCTCTCCCATCACTTTTGATTTCAGTGTTTGTATATAGAGGATGCAATACAAATGCTATGCATAATGGACTGTCCAAATCTTTAGGTTATATGCCAGTATGTGATCATAGGTCTTTATGTTAAATGCATTTGAAAATGTACACATGAGAATCTAGCATTGCTCATGATTAAATAAAACCGATGAACAGATGAAAATGTGTGCTTTATAGCATTTACAAATAGCCTATCCTGTTGTTTAATTTAGATTATGGGTTTGTAAATGTATTAATTTGATTTCTTGCAGCGAGTCAGATGATGAGATCCAGCCATCTGTGTACACTAAGCATGAAACTAGAGCCAGCAGCCAATTAGCTTAGCATAGCATTAAACTGTTAGTTATGGCATGGTGTAAAAGTAAGAAAAATAAAAAATCTAAATTCACAGTTCAACAAATGGTATCTTATTTCTAATCGGTACAGAAATTGAGCTGTAAAAGCAGTTTCTGCAGTCTTGAGTGGCTACTTTTGCTAAGCTAAGCTACAGTCTTGTGGTGTAACCCTGGGGGTTAACGGAGGGCACTGTGGTGGCACCACCATTACACACTCTGCCAACCACCTGACACATCACCTCACTGTGCCACCTTACCACTCCGCCCAATCCAAACCAAGGTAAACACTATGGCCAAACCACACAACAGAAAGTAGTTTCCCACAACAATAAACAGAATATTCCACAAACTTTATCTTACGTTCGCCCCCTCTTCAAATGAAATGTCCTCATTTCAGAACATATGAAAAAAAAAGGTATCTTACACTAGCTTCATACCTGGCTAACAAATATCATCGCATCCTTGCTTACTGTCAGCATAAAATCACTGCTGGACAATGACTCCCACCTCATGCAGGACACCATCACTGCACTGAGCTCCTTCAGCAATAAACTCCTTCACCCTAAATGTGTGACGGAGAGATATCGTAGGTCCTTCCTTCCTGCTGCTGTCAGACTGTATAACAACAAGCACTGCTCCCAGTAGACCACATACACATGCAATAACAATGTGAAATAATAATGTGCAATAACCACCTCTAACTGATAATAATGTGCAGTAACCATTGTGTAACTGCCGCTGTTGTTGTGTTCTCCATTTGCACACTGATAGCTCTTCTCCTACACTTATGTAAATTAGGGATACCTACTCCAGTTCTGTCTGTTGCTATCCACTTTGCTGCTCCACTGTACATCTTCAAAATCTTAAAAAGTAATAATAAATAAATTTATGACTTAATGAATACTTGTATTGAGTCTCGAGATCTGAGCAGACAAATCAGAAACTGAAAATCTCAAATTCTGTCAGATCCAATTTCTGTAATTTGGTGTAATTTAGTGGTATAGTTTTTGGGGGTGACCTGTGGGAGGTTTGGTGTGTGTGTGTGTGTGTGTGTGTGTGTGTTTTTCTATCACTGTCATCATTGTAATT
>OMNW01019207.1:0-17318 GCA_900303245.1 Selene dorsalis | reverse complement strand
GAGAGACACACACACACACACACACACACACACACACACACACACACACACACACACACACACACACACACAGAAAAAACAATACTAGTTACAATGTTGTGACAGGTAATAAATAAAATACAAATGAAAATCATTGTACATGATTATAGTGACTGAACAGTAAGCATACAGTGAGGCCAACATATGGAGATGTAGGTTGTTTTAGCCACAGACTTTACAGGGCACCTCCCCTCTCTCACAAATGTTAATACAACACTGCCACCACCTGCTGGTTTCCTCTGTGTTCTTACAGTCGGGTGTTTGTCCTTCTCCCAATAAAACCTGAGTGACACCTGCACACTGACGGATGTTGCACCTTGAGGCCAAAAGTCAAGCCAAAACCACAGAATGATTCATGTGTGAAACGAAATCCACGAATGCACCAAAAGTGCCAAACAAAACACATATATCATGCTTACTGAACATTTCATGATCAACAGAAACCTCACTGGCATGCAAATATGAAGAAAACATTGTGCAAAGTTGATGATACTTGTTGATGGTGTTGCTAAACGGGAATCAACTTAATAAGAACTCTGAAATGAGGTGAAAGAGCTCTTTGTTTTGGCACTGCTAGCAGCAGTGGCAATGATGGGACTTCTCACCCCTGTAACACCCTAACCCTGTCCCTAACTCACAAAGAAGAACAATCAAACAACTGGAATCAGTTGACCCTGAAAATCAAATCTTTCTCGCGCTGCCCTCTACAGGCATTTAAGTGTGACACACTGCTGAGAAACTCCTCAGGTTTACAGGCCTCACTACTTAACTACCCACAGTGACTTTCTGTGCTCACCATGTTCCAGTGTGGGTCCAGTAACCAAGTGTGATTGTGCTGTGAAGCATTTTCCATCAACAATGCTGCCACCTAGATGGCAGGAACACTCATGTCATGTGTCTAACAGTGGTACATGACAGTGATGACCAACACATGTTCTACAATCTCCAACATTAAAACAGCAAAGTGGAAATATTTTGTTTGTGCCTCTTCTATTGGTTTGTAATGACCCAATATGAATTTTGGACAGTGGAGCTCGAATCTGAGGTTCTGGCTTCTTTGAGCCAGGACCTTCAGCATGGACTGGGGTGGTTTGCAGCCGAATCAGCACCTCCAAGTCTGAGGCCATAGTTCTCAACCAGAAAAAGGTGGCTTGCCCCCTCCAGGTCGGAGGAGAGCTCACCGCCTCAAGTGGAGGAGTTTAAGTATCTTGGGGTCTTGTTTACGAGTGAGGGAAGGATGGAACGTGAGCTTGACAGACGGATTGATGCAGCAGCTGCAGTAATGCAGTCGATGTGCTGTTCTGTTGTGGTAAAGAAGGAGCTGAGCCGAAAGGCGAAGTTCTCGATTTACCAGTCAGTCTAAGTTCCTACTCTCACCTATGGTCATGAACTTTGGGTCATGACCGAAAGAACTAGATCTCGGATACAAGCAGCTGAAATGGGTTTCCTCCGCAGAGTGGCGGGGCAGTCACTTAGAGATAGGACGCCTCCCTGGGGTGGGGGGTTCTGGGCATGCCCTACTGAGGGGAGGCCTCGGGGAAGACCCAAGACATGCTGGAGTGACGTGTCACTCGGCTGAACTGGGAATGCCTTGGGGTCCTCCCAGAGGAGCTGGAGAAGGTGTCCGGGGAGAGGGAAGCAGGCATCCCTGATTTGGCTGCTGTCCTCCTGGCCGCACACAAGTTGAAGAAGATGAGATGAGACAGCGGATCTGTTATCCAGACTAAATATACATACACAATATATTGTGTTAAATTGCACCTCAGCTTGATGTAAGACAAGACCATCTAAAGGCCTTTGAGCGATTAAACTAAAAACCTCAAAATGTTTCCCGGTTTTGAGCTTTTAAAAAATGAACAACAGAAGACACGTCAAAGCAAAGTATTTATTATCACTTTAATTTTATAGGGGAACCACAAGTACTTTAAAAGAAGGTTATACAGCGCTGTACATTTGGGAGCAGTACTGACAGACTTGATAGTCATATCATCTCCCTTTAAATACGATTCATTTAAATGATCTATAATCTTATAATGATACAGTGATACAATAAAAGCTTGTGTTACTGGTCCTGCAGCTTTTCTGATATGTCGATATCATTTTTGTTGGGACTGTTATTTCCTTGTAATTTTTTTTCCCAAAAAAGGAAAATAAAAGTTATGATCAAAAACCATACGACAGGCAGAAACTGCCAGGCTGTAATCCTGCATGACTCCCAATTCACTCACACAATAGAGAGAAAGAGAGACAGAGAGAGGGAGAAGGAGAAAAAGAGATACAATTTTCATGTTCCGAAGGCTGGTCTGTGATGGAAACGGGCATCAGTTCATAGTGAAGAACAGAGAAGCACAACATATATTTTGCACTTTCTGCAGCCTCGACTCTTACTCTGCCCGACCATTGACCCGCTCGAAGGCTCACTTCCATAGCTGTGTGCTCAGAGTCTGGCCAGATCCAGTTGCGGCCCAACCACCCATAGCTGATGGAGGCTGACCGAAGGCCATCTGTCCACCTGCACCATTCAGGGTCAATCCTGACATCTGCTGATTCATCTGAGGACGTCAGAGAGATTGCTGTGAGTAACATCAACATGAAGAAAACCTGCAATAACTGACTTATGACCATGTTCTGGGTAATAGCAAGAACTGTCTCAAGGTTTATTACGACATCATTTTATCAGTCCTTACCCTTATGTGCTTCTTTTGTGAAGGATGCTAAAGCTTATTTATAGATATAAGCTGAAAATGGGTTTCATGTTTAACTCCAACATTATATTGTGACGTTTTAACAAACAGAATGTTGAGATTTCATATGTCAAGTCAGCTGTCGTCAATCTGATATGTCTAATTGATGATGACATTTAATCTTAGTCACACAACATCACACACTACATTCAACCAAATATCAACATCTCATGTTGTTTGGTTGGCAGCAGCATGTCTGCAGCGGCAGCTTTTTGCCTGCGCCTTCGTCCATGTCTCCTTTCATGCACACAAGTGTTCACAAATTGGTTATAGAAGCTGCTAGAATATCTTGTCGTGATCCATATGTGCTATGCAGAAAGGCTGCTTGTAATATCATCATGTGTTATTATCATTCTCAGGTTGTGATGACAAAAAGTGGGAGTGGGGCCTGCTTTAGTTATCTGATCGACTGATCAAGACTACTTCTGTTTGCTACAGTAAGCTCAGCCTGTGTGTCACTCACTTGCAGGGAATTTTGTGTATCCAACAACCATTAGGTAAAAGTAAATCATGTAATTTCACTTCTCTTTTGTGTCAAAAACAAAAAGCCATGACATGTTTAGTTAATTTGCAACATGTTATTAATATCTTTTGTTTTCTGAGATTTCCCTGGTGCTGCTCACGACCTGCTGTACATTACACAGTGAGGATTTCTGACAAGGCCAACTTTAAAATCATGTTTGTGCTGCCATCTAGTGGTTCATAAATGCTCTGCTCACAACTTCACAATACAACCTCTCATTCTTGTGCAATGCATCATCAGAGCCGGGTGTGGTCCCATGCGAAACCAAGGACACCTGTCAGGAAGTCCACGTACTTGACACAGCCTAACAATACGAGCCTTTGCGTGGTGCTTGTTAAATAAAGAAAAGCTCAGAGACACGTTCATAAATCAAACTGGCTTCCTACCTGACCCATGTTCCACTGAGCCTGCTGCCCGGGCTGGATGGCGTACATGCCCTGGGCAGGCACCATGCCTGCAGGCATCGCACCGCCTTGGGGTCCCATCATTCTCGGGGCCATGCCCATCACACCGGTGGCAGGGGCATTTCCCATGAAGCCGTTGGGCATCGTCATCCCAACCATCATGCCTGGACTGGGCCCCATCATGGCTGCCCCACTCTGAGCCATCATGGCACCCATGACAGTTGTAGGTGGCATGGCAGTGCCCATGCCGGGAAAGGCCTGATAACCAGCAGGGGCCTGGACAGGAAACTGCATCTGAGAGGGGCCCATGAACATGCCAGCTGAGGAGGGATGAAGACATGCAGAAAAGGGGGAGAATATTAAGCATATTAAGCATGTTTAACTGTCACTTCAGTATTTTTATGTGCAAGGTGTGGCATGATTTCCAGAACTTGTAAAAAGGAAGTTGGTTTTATATCTCAGGTGGCTGTTTGTAATTTCAGACAGATGTTAGAAAAACCCCTGAGGCATGAAGTTTGGAAATGTGCACAAGTATCTACTTGCTCCTTCCTGATTCTGTTCCATTGATGTCACTGCTTCACTGACTACAGCTGATAGGAATGATGGGAGAAAAAACTATGACCCACTTTGGGAAAAATGTGGCATTACCCAACTCTAAACAACTGATGATAAATGGTTACAATTTTGGTCTCTGGATGTGTTCAACAACCACATGGAAATATAGTTTTAACATTGACCTTAGGAATGGGTATTAAATCCAATACTTTTTTGAAAGTAAGTTTTGCCAATTTGGGATTATTTAAAACAGTCAGATTCTGGTATAGTTGCTGGAATTAGGACATTTGACAACTGGAAACATCCATTTTTGTTTCATGGAAGTGCTGTTCCAATGTTTAATCCAATAAATGCCTCTTCTTCTTCATAATGTGTATGTGTATAACTAAACTATGTTTAGGCTTATACTATAATAGTGGTATAAAGTGATTAGAAAAAAGACAAGTAAATCATTAATCGCAATTATTTGTATGGCAGTTAATCGTCAACTCAAATTCCATGACTGTGACAGCCCAACCCAGGTGGTATTTCAGGTGGTTGATAATTTTGAAACGCTGTGGTCCTCACCAGCAGGTGCCTGGTGGGACATGCTGTTGGTTCCATAAAGGGACAGGATGGAGTCCTTGGACAGGGGCTTCTTGGCCGTGTCATCGGTTTTAGTGGTGCTACTGCTGTCACTGAACAGATCGAGGTCTCCCTGTCCAGACCCTGAGCTGGCTCCAACTGCTGCTGCTGGAGCTTGTGTCGGAGTGCTGGCCGCGTTACTGGAGCTCACCTGGAGAGGGGAGAAAAATTGTGGAGACCCCGTTGCTGGTGTTGATGATGATTTAATACTAATTTATACTAGTCAAGAGGCTCAGCTTTGGCAATCAGGCAAAATAAAAATAACTGCTGAAAGAGATAATGTATGTTTCCATTCCAAATAAATTTAGACATTAGTGCATTTGTCTAGTGTTGCAGCAGTGGGGTTACAACAGAGGCAAAGTGCAGGTTTTTTTTGTCCTGTGTAAATAACAGAAGGTCGGACAGTCTTTGAGAGAACAGTACTACACAGCAACAACAGTATTTAAAAGCAACTGCATAGTCAATCATAAGAAAATGATTACATAATAATTCAATGAGTTGAAAAATCTGAATAACAGTGATTGTAATAATAACAATAACAACCTGAATAACAGTAATATTGTTTAAAAACTATAAACCAGACATGGGTTACAATGGCCTCTGCCACCGGGTTAACTTTAACCAAACACTTAAAGGACATAACTATTTGCTTTTAAAATCCTCAGTATGTTACATGTTACATTTATTACCATTTTTAGAAAATGTATAATTAATAAATGAACTATTTGTTGCAACCATGTCTACATGTTTAGCCAGGATAGCCTGATTGGCTGCATTCATCTTCTGAAGTGTGTTTCTGCCTCTCTTTCATTTGAGTTCACCATCTCAGAGTATTGGTGTTGGCGTCTTGTGGCCCATTGATGCTGATGGTAATCGTTTGACTTTTTATTTTTTACTGCACACTTAATTTCTGTTTGACAACTTGACAACCATTACCGTTTAGCCCTGCTGAGCAATATTTAGACATTAGTACTAAATCAGGGCTGGGGAATTCTTCCTCGTTTTTTTACCTGAGAAAACTGAGCTGCAGACGTGGATGCGGGGAGGGGGTTGGATACCATGGGGCCGAATATATCCAGGTCGTTGTTCTGGCTTGTGCTCGTGCTACCATTGTTAGCTGATACAGCTGCTGGTGCGTCTGTGACAGGAAGGTGAAAAAAACTGGTTTTACAGGCTGAAAATAAGTGTACGCCATTAGGAAACACAACACTGTGTGAGACCTCTTTAACAGCCCTCAGCATAACTCGCTGACAATTTCCCAACAGTATTCAACCTGCATCAACTCAGAACTTATGAAAAGCCATAAATAAAATCATAATACAGCCACAAACTGCTGCAAAAAACTGTCTGAAACCAACAAACCTGTTTGCTAATGTGGAATATATGCTGTCTTTGTATTTATTTAACTGCTCTGCCCTCCCAGAGCTGCAGAACTGCCCTCACAGTGAGCATAATGGTTAGTGCAATAAAATTTTTTTTTTTAGAAAATCAGCGTACCCTTAGTAGCTCATTGGCCAAACCACAAACATAACAGTAAACATTCAATCCAAATAACACAATGCTCCTCCAAAGCCACTCGGTAACATCAGTATGTCATCGTCTTTAAACCATAATGAAGTATCATCATTGAATTACTAATGTCTGTGCTGTTGCATTGAAAAGACAGCTGACGAATGAGCAGACAAACAATAACCTGCAGTTCAATCCCAACATCTGATTATGAAAAACAACAAATTTTAACAACAACCTCCACATCGAGACAGAAATATCCACATAACTGACACTTGCACACTGCAAGACTTACTGTAAGTGATCCAGCAAGGGATCCATGAGCAAACCTATACTTGAAAACCAAAATAACCCCAACATCACTTGCCACTTCTCCATATGATTGAGATGCCTGTGCTGGTCTTAAATTGATATTATTTTACCAATATCCTTCTTAGTTGTGAATTGTGTGATTTTTTGCACTGATCCTTCACAAAGTGTTGACATCTAGATTTTAAAGTGAAAGAAGAAGTTACTACGCAGTTGCTAATGGTGCATGGCAGTAGCACTTCCTCTAGCTGACTCAAAAAAAAAAAAAAGACTTGTGGTAATTCAATATAGTGTAAAGCAGCAGGGGGAGTTTTATACTTTGCATTAACATCTACTTAAAAGAATAACAGACTCCACTAGAGTTCAACAGAAGGCAAAGCAGATACAAGATCAGAAGCAGGCTTCCTTTTAGCCCAAAGCCAAAGCACAGTAACAGTGATGCCTGCCTGTGTTACACAGCTGCCAGGGACTGAAGTGAAAAGGGGGAAGACAGCCAGCCATTCAAGGATGTTACTTTCTCGAACATCCTCGGCCTGATTGGTACGGATGAACCCAACAAGTTCAAAGCTAAAGATGGAGACATTCTGAACTACAATATCACCGCTCAGTGCAGTTCTCCTCTGCTGGGAGGGCAGAGTATAGATACTGTACAGTCATAACCAACCCGACAACCATCACGTATAAAATACAACACACTGTGGTTCCTAAATGCCATACACACAGATTCATCCTTGTTAATATCAGTAATCAAAAACAACATGGCACCCAGGGTTCATTAACTACAAGCTCATCAAGGTTAGAGTCCAATCACTTATCAAAGCTTCTGAATTGGCAATAAGCAGCCAGTTGAGACACAATGAGAAACTAAAACCATGTTCAGCCTGATTCCATTAACAATATCTCAGTTTGCACATTCATAATGACCATTTCAAACCATTTGTATTTTCAGGAGAGAAACTCACCAAGGCCTAGTAGGTTCACAGATGGTTCTGCAGTCTTAGAGGGACTTATTTTAGGAACTGGCCTGGACTCTTCATTCTTCAAAAAAGTCAAAATAGTTGGAAGGAGCAAATCAACATTAGCACAACAAACCGAGTATAAGACAAAAACAGTGGAGAGGAGCATGTTTGTACAGCTCTTATTCATGAGGGAACGTATGAGTGGTACCTTGGTGTAAGGTGACACCTTGCTCCCTCTGTCTGGCTCCCTCTCTTTCTTACTATCTTTTGGCTGAAAACACAAAGAAAGCTTACATGTGAACCACAGGCAACGACAGACAGCCGCACGCACTTTATATTAAAATAATGCTCCACATACACTGCTCTTCTTGCTGTAGTACTTCTTCTTCTCATATTTATCCCTGATGAAGAATTCCACTGCTCTGAGGTCAGCGTTAAGGGAAAAAGGTGCAAATCACAAACCAAAATGAATGACCTTTAACAGTATGCAATGTCATGTTCAAGTGAATCACTCTGAGTGAAGGATACTGGTCTGTTTGAGGTCTTCTGAAGCTATCTGGAAGGTTAGCCTCATAAAGCTGCCTGGCCTTGGTGTTACCCATTTCCTGTATACTCTGAAAACAAGGAGGACAGAGGGGTTCATTAGGAGACAGAAACAATTCATGAAGGAATTCTGAAATATTCAAAAGGGCACTTGATTGTATTGATGAACTTGTGATTGTTAGTTTGCTGATCCTGAGCACTGCGACTATGCCAGGGCAAAGTGTGGTAGGATGTGGCTTTCGTGGAGGTTTTCGATGTACGAGAAAACTACTCTGATAACGTCATCAGGGTTTTTATATCATGGGTTCAGCATCATTTAATTCAAAGTCTATTAAGCAAACTGGGGCTGTGGTGAGAGATGGGGGGCAACAATGTTAGATTCCAAATGCTATAATGCAGCAGCCTGGAAGCGGAGCAAATTGCATTATGGAAAATTTAAGATACAATTGTTTTATGGAATAATCCACACCAAGGAGTAAATGGCAGATTGTGTAAACCTCTGTTGCACAAAATCTGACCATATTACTAACACACAAATCCACTTTATTGAGGTAGTGCTGAATTACTGAGTTGTGACATTGTCACAGCTTTGAGGCACTAAAAACGGACAGACTTGATACTAATAGGGGGCAGAGAGACTAAAGTAAGAGGATGCTGAAATCAGTCTGCACCACAATCAATTCATTTGGGATTCAGGCAGTGGGAAGAAACAGGATTTTAACCAAAGTGTATAAACAGTAGGCTACCTGGATTTGGTCTGAGGTCCATTGGTCCAGGTTGACTGATTTCACTCTGGATATGTGTACTCCCAGGTTCCTATGGATACCTGCACATCGGATGCAGATAAATACTCCCAGATTCCAAGATGCCCATCTTGGACCTGATGAAGCAAGAAAAACAAAATTAGCCAAGAGAAGCAAAGCAGAGAAACCAATCAGCTACAGAAAATGGAGAGATGCCCGAGGAAAAGCGTAAACATGCGGGATCTTGCAGTGACTTCAAGTGCCAAGATCAGTTGCATTCTTTATCAATGTGTTAACATTAAAAGAAAAGTCTGATTTGTGTGGATGAGCTGCCACAGTTTGTGAAAAGCCGGGGACCGAGCTGAAGGCGGCGGTCAGGGAGAGGCGCTGAGAGGAGCTTATGTAGATTTAGAGAAGTTAGCTTGCTAGTTAGCCACTTAGTTTAGCCTTGAGGGTAGAGGTGTCAGCTGACTAGCCTAAGCCAGATACACACTACAGAGTGAGCTTAGCTAAGCTAACCAGCGCATATGCTACCTAGTTGCTAGGCGCTAACGGTGGATACTGTGTGAAAACGTAAACTTTGTGAGGTTGTAATGAAAAATGTCGACAGTGTGGACGTCGCACCTTTCGCCTCGCAGTCGGCGCAGTACTTGTTGTCTTCCTCTCTCAGCATTTTGGACAGGATGGCCTGGTGCTGCTCGTTCAGTTTCTGGGCCTTCTCCCTCTCCGAGCGAGTCGCCATAGTCGCGGCTTTTGTGGGTCTTGCTTAATGAGAAGATCTGTACCTAAATCAGTCGTCAATCGAAAGATGTTTCTGGTAAAAGACCATAATCAGAGGTCTGAACGCCTCCGAGTGCGATATGAAAACACCCGGAACCGGAATCCCTTCTCCGCCCACAGGAATTCTGGAGCTGACGGTGCGGCCGCACCGGATTGGATGAGAGTGCTGACGTCGTCTGACGCACAACGTTTCTTATGAATTAAGTTTTACATTTTCATAAAAAATTCATTATATGCACTCAAAGTTTATCACCGCTTTCCATTCATAATCTTGACTTGAAATATGCATATTGTTTGCCCATATCAATGGGATAATCATTATATTTAATAAATAATATGGTTTATAAAACATAACATCACCACTGCTGCTTCGCGTTTATTGAACATAAACAAGAAAAATATATACAAACAAACACATAAAAATGTACATATATACAGTAACATGGGTATGTTAAGGCCTAAGAAATATCAGCTCTTAAAACTTAAAATAAAACTGAATTGGAGAGCAAAATCCAGCATACACTCAGATTAGTTGTCAGACTAGTGAAAGCACTTGTATAAAAATACTGCAATCCAGTAAAACAGTCCTGCAATAAATCCTTCTTCTTCCCTCAAATGCAGTGTTGGATGGATGTAATCTGTGGTGCTGTTGAATCATTTTGTGTTTAGTTGTAGGTGTTTCTATTGTTTTGTTTGTCTCAAATGAGGGCAGGCTAAGTAAGAGACACCCCTCTCTATAATGCAATACACTTCAACATCACGACAAACTGCAGCCTCCACAGTAATAAGACAGGTGAGCCAGCACCACTTCAACAGTTTCAATAAAACTGATCATTTAGACCTTTATAAAGGGACTTTTTACAGGACTGTTACATTATCTGGTTTCTTTATTTTTCAAGGTCTCTTTAAGGGCCTAGTCTACTAGTATTCTTCTAGGTATAATCAGTTATACCTATGTGTTCCTAATAAACTGACAACTAAGGGTACATTGCTCATTGCTTTTTAAACTTTATTAGTGAAAACTAAATAGGGTTAGTGAGATGGCGCTATATAAATAAAATTGACTTGAAATAAGTTGTTAAGAGTGATGGTAAGACCTTCAGTCGTATCGAGTATTAATCTTGAGTTTACATGAAGTACAAAGTAATTTACAATGGAAAAAGTGTCAACAGAATACTTATATAACTTTAACTAAGATGCTATCAGAGTTATTATTTTTTTTATAAAAAGAGTAATGTTTTACTCTGTACTTACCCTTAAAATACTAAATGGATAACATACAAAAAAACTCATTTTGTTATGCACTCTAACATAGACCTCTGCTGTCATTGCAGTGGATCACTGATTTAGTCTGAGTTAGTCTTTGTATCAGCTCAAAAAATATACACATATACACACTGATAGCACTTCACAAGAGAACAGAATTATTAAAACAGGCAGATAAGTGGTGCTTGAGATGGAAAACACACCAGTGCCTTAAAAGTAGTTTTCCAAGCGGATCTTAAAGTTATTTTCTTGGTGCCTCACTGCAATGTCATAGCGTAGGAGGATCTCTATGTATGGGGGCCAGAATGTGTCATCAATCGTCACATAGGGGTCATGTGGTGTGTTTAAGGCCTTGTTCATGAGCACCTGCAGGGGTGCAGAGGACGATTAGATGGAAGTTAAACACATCTGCAGTCACATTTCAAGATGATGATGGCTTATTCAATAATACATCCTGGACTGAGACAGGAAAGATTAAAAGAGAGTTGACATGTGACAAAGCTGCTGTCTCAAATTTAAATGTCTACATGATAGAATATTTACATTTTTTATGTTATATGCAATTATAAATGGGACACCACCACCATCTTTTGTGACAGAATAGACTTGAAAATGAATAGAAAAAGCAGAGAAGTGAGTCAGTTTGGTTTGTGCTGATACACACTTCTGATAGCCTATCTTTTTTTTAAGCTTAGTCCTATAATTCAAGGAGACAGGGTCAGTGTTCATAGTAACTTTAATGAATTTTATTATAGCGGTTGGTTTTTATTAGCCATAATCATACCAACCAGCAACAAACACAGGTTAGAGCAAATCACTATTGAGTTTATATCCCAAGATCATTTGGCTTAGAACACTGTATCATTACCAATCAGCAGATATGAGTCCTGTTAATGTAGATGTAGACAGAAATCCTGATAATAAAGCTATGATGCATGGATTTTTTTTAGGAGTTAAGTGGACCTTTAATCACTCTTATCCTGGCAGAATTACAAAGGGTTTCAAGTATTATGTTTAAAATTATACTTGTAATAAACTCATACAGAAGTTTGGTTAGTTTAAAAAAAATCTTATCTTCCTAAGAAAAATCCAACATCAAACAAAACCTTACTGGCAGACAGCTATCACCTCCTATCTTAGATGAACAAAACTAAACATTAGATGGTTTCAGTTAAACAAAGAAAATGTATTCCACATCAGCTGTGATTATGTGGTGCATGAAAACTCACCTCCAGAATTTCATTGAGTGAAATCAAGTTTTCATTTAACTCCTGTTCAATGTTCTGAAAAAGAATAAATGATGATAAGCAACACTGGAGTGGTGACAGCACAAATTTCAACATAAGCAGGGCAACAAAAGCACAAACTACAATGAAACACAACACATCTCACTGTACCTTCTTCTTCCTGCTTGCACTGGATTCATTCTGAGGCAGAGGAGCATTGTTCTCCAGAACGTCCCCCAGCGACTCCATCAGCGTATCCTGGTAGACTTTCAATTTCTGGATTTTTGCCCTTTTGTCAAGCAGTACACTGTGGAACACACATTGACACACATACACTTCAGAATTTCATTATTCTTGAGTATCAGTCTTCACATGCTTCTGTTGCTCCACAAAAGATACTTGTCTGGTTAAGTGCGACTTTGCCATCACACTCACCTGTGTTTTGACAATTTCTCTTTTTCCAGTTTCAGTCCTTGAACATGATCAGTGGCAGCTTTCAGCACCTGTTTCTTCTCCTCCAGCCACCTCTGTTCACTAAAAAAACACAAACATGAAAACCTTCAGACAAAAAGGGCTCTTCATCCACCTATGAGAAGCTTTTATGCAGTAAGAGGCAGTATGATAAAACTAAGGACAGGCAGCAGTATAACCAAGAGGTTACGCACAGTTCTTTAGTTTCTCTCAGTTTGTCTCTTTTTGCTTCACAGCAAGGAAGAACCAGCTCAAGTTCAGAGCACAGCTTGAGCATCTGTGGAGAACAAAGCGGGACAAATGCACTGCATAAATCGAGCAATACATTTTTATTTGGCATTTTAGTGAGATATATTAAATTCAGTGATGCAGTTTACATAAATACATAAACATACCTCCTCTTTTCCAGCTTGTAGTAAAACTTCAGAATTTGTTGCCAGCACTAAATGGTACAAATTAAGGAAATAGATTTTAAGTAAATGCAAATTTTGTCATATCAAACACTAGATACAGCAAATATAACAACTATAATTTCATAGTGATTTGAAAACATTAGATTACAATTTGGTAAGGACACAAAACTCTGTGATGGTAGTTTGTGATATTCATACCTCAGTTGCAAAGATTCATATTAGATTATGGTTACAGCTTCCATCACAGTGCTTTTATCAAGGACTTACATTTTGGTTCCTCTGTCTGCCACTGCTTCCGTTCAGCTTCTGTTGCCGTCAGTCGATTTACTGACTGTTGACGTTGATTATTCACATTGCAAAAAACACAACACATTTAGAATGACAGCCATTGCGAGTATTGATGAGCTATTGAGTTATTTATACACGAATATCAAATTCCACCTCTTGATCACCATCAAAAAACTGACCAAAAAAGACATCTTGAGTTTTGACCATTTAACTGAAAGTTTGTGTTTTGTAATTATATCTAATGCATAGATATAAAATGATGAGGTGATCAATCAACTAGTCAAATTATGGGAAATAAATGGAAACTTTTTGAAAACAAATTTATCATTTAAAAGCACAAATATAAAACATTCCCTGGTTCCAGTTTCTCTAATGTGATGATTTATACTGAAACTTGTAAAAATGTACTTGGACTGTGAATAAAACAACACTGTAACACATCTCAGTGCGCTGCAACAACAGACACTTTCCGTTAGTATCTGCCATTTAAGAGATCATATAATGAATCAAGTTCAATTGCTAGCATACTCCAACTTCTTTGTTAAAACTTTTCATGTGAACGGTTTCCGTGCATCATCTGTGCCACCAGGAGGACACTGCACAGACACGGAAAAGTTCAGAAATGAGCACGCGCAGTCATCTCACCTGCTCCTGTGTGTTCTCGCAGGAATCGGGTTCACACACGATGATCTCATTCTGAAGCTGCAACACAGAGACGCACAGTTTGCACTTTATACCTCTCACGCACTCATCTTATGTTTGGTTAAAGGACGGTCTGCACAGTCTTGTTCGTTTACCTTTTCCAGCTGAGCAAACTGATCCTCGCACAGCTCCAGCAGCTCAGACTGCGCAGCCGCCGACAGCTCTGCTGCTGGCCTGTCGCCCAGTTGTACCTCGGCCTCCACACGGAAACACAACAAGTCAAACAACTCTCGAAGCGTTTTTTCTTGTTTTAATGTTGACTACACAAAGCGCAGGCAAAGTCGGCCCAGTGCGCTGGTCAGGTCTGGTTGGTTGTTCGTACTTGGCTCACCGTGGATCAATGGAAATGTGTAAGTTTACGTTAACAGAGCTGATATTTCCGGTAATGATTTAGAAAACATCGCACTCTACGTTATCATATACATGTGTGAATCGCGTGAATTGGAAAAAGACCCGGTAGTCTTACCATAATTTGTATTTTCTCTTCACCCAGCAGACCACAACAACAGCCGCCTCCTTTTCAAATGACCGCCAACTTTGATGACGTATGGCCTGCGACAGCGCGGAGCGTTGAGGAGCTTCAGTGCTGCGTTGAAGCTGCGCAGGACTGCGCCAGTACAGGTTAGGTCTGAAACTCCACTGCCAAGCAGCCTACATCAGGTTCCCACTGAGGCTGTAGTTTCCTGGGGAACTTAGTCAGTAGAGAACTGCTGCTTCCCTCACTTACCTGTAAATAGACAATACACAGGATGCATCTGTACAGAAATGCAGAAACCCTGTAGCTATTTATCCCCACTACTTTTGGCCTATTTTACAGCTCGACCTATAGCTAGGTAGTTATAGTGAAGATCAATGTTATGGCCACAAAATGTTACATTGTTGAAGAATTGTCTATCCAACACAGAGAGAACCAAAGATAAAATTAGCTTATTCCAAATCAGAGAACTGCTTTAGCAGCAATAATCCAATAAATTCCATTTTGCAGGTAGGCTAATATTTAAATTGACACATCTTTCTTTGTCTGGCTACGTAAAGGTTTAACATCTAAACCACCAGTATTTTATCCAACTCTGTGAGCTAGTACACATAAGGCACAGTGAATATTTGAGCCATGCTGTTAATTTTTTGTCAGTCTCATTCAAGGAGCCTGTGTGGACGTGTTCATGAGATGTAAGAGGAAGTATGTAGTGAAGGTCTGTTAATGAGTGTGCATGAACTGTCCTTTTGGGTCCAAATGAGCTGGACATTCATACAGCATCACAGTAGGGTGAAACTGTCACCGGAGGAGTGGGATTTCCATGAATATGGTATATGGCTATTACTGACTCACAAAGTCTGATAAGACATTTCTAATAAGAGTGAGAGGGAGAAACTGCCTATATAAATACTGAACTTAACTCTTACCCAAGTCAAACTAAATTGCCAATAATTTTGCAGATTTTCAGAACAAGACAAAATTTACTTTGGGTGAAACCATAGTAGCAGTTAAATTTGTTAGCACGTCACAGTCTGAGACTTGTTTTTCATACATTTTCTTACATGTAGAGTCAGTAGCCTAAATCTTCCACAACCTGTCGACTCAGAACAACTGTGATGATGCTTTACAAAATATGTTAGCAAAATAAAATATTTATGTAATTATTTCATTATGTAAAACAGACACACACACACACACACACACACACCATGGCTGACAGTGTAGTGGTGTTCACTGTCAAACAAACACCAGCAGGTGTCTCTGTTTGCCTCTCTCCTCAGTGGCCAAGCAGCTGACTGGAGTTTGCAGAGCTTGTTAAACATCTGCACTTTCCTTTTTTTTGCCGCCACTTCTCCCCTGTTTTTCATTTCATGTCACAGCCTGACAGTTATCCACAATCAGCATTTTAGTCTGACTCTGATTTAAATGATGGGTATGTTAGGTTTGGATGTGCTTCCAGATCAATTCCACTAACATCAGGGACAACTCATGTTCACCCCACTTCATTTATTCATTTATTATCATAAGTGTTTTGTTGTGTAAAATTAAATTTTCCATTATTTATAAGTTTACTACCTAAGGTCAGAATTATAACATTTGTGCTTTCTAAACTTGAAACCCACATATATCCATGCACTGCAGTTTTTTTTTTGCCGAATTAACTGCATGGTTCATCATGTTACATCCATCTGCACATTGTTTTCTGCAGCCTTTTGTTTATTTGGTTTTTATATATCACAGTGTCAGTTTGAAAGCTGTTTCAGCATTTGTAAGTTGCTATTTTTATTGTTCTGCTGCCTCTCTGTAATATTTAACATCCCACAAACTTCACTCGCCTGATCTGGAGTCTGCTGCTGCCTCAAAGACTGTATCACTGCGGCAGAGTAACTTCCACATGAACTAGGTGGCAGTCTATGAAAGTAAGCTACTAAACAGAACAGAAATGTAGTGAATTCGCCAGTCTGCATCTGCATCTGCATCTGCATCTTCTCCTTTCTCTTTCACTCTTTATTTATAATACACAGGCACACATGACTTTGCTGTTATTTGATCTATCGGTGGATTTGATGCAGTGCAACTAGAGAAATAATGTCCAAACAGCCAGGCTGACTCTTTCTTGTTTTGTTGCTTTTCTATGTTTGATTGTGTGGAGGACACACAGCAGTATGAGTGGAGAATGTGCATGTTTACTGATTTTCCAGGTTTTAGAGCTTCAAAAGCCAAAAAATCACATAGCCTGGATTATTTGAATGATCAACTAGAATTTGATTAATATGCAAATTTGTGAACAAACCGTTCCATTTGAGCCTTCAGCGCAGCCTAATTAATCAACAGTTAAAGGAAATTAATACATACATCAATTCTGTCAGGAACATGCTTAGTTCAATCGCCC
This sequence comes from Selene dorsalis, assembly GCA_900303245.1. NCBI lineage: Eukaryota > Metazoa > Chordata > Actinopteri > Carangiformes > Carangidae > Selene > Selene dorsalis. The sequence continues at coordinate 350 of OMNW01019207.1, read as the reverse complement.
GTAAAATTGAAGTTTGAAGTATTAACTGGCTCCACAGGAAGGCTATGATTAAAACTCTACAATTCAGCTCTATTTAGATATATAGAGTGATTTAACTCCATGCAGGCAAATAAAGTCATTTACAGACGTCCTCTTTATACTTATTCATCATCAACAACAACAATAATAATAATAATAACAATAATAATAAATAGACAGTTTATATGAATATATATTATTGCCAATTTCTCTGCAAACATTAAACTAATTAATTCGTTAATGCTTAATGTCATGCTTAAATGCATTTGACCAGTGTCTAATCTACACTTTGTACCTGAGACTGTCAACAAGGTGCAAATAATAAAAGAGAG
>OMNW01019204.1:0-10129 GCA_900303245.1 Selene dorsalis | reverse complement strand
CACGGTTTGTCTTTGGAAGTGATCCGTCCCTGAGCGTTGAGCAGAGCCACTTCATGTTCACATCGGCCCCAGAGGCATTCCTGCCTGCCCACTACTCTTGCTTTCTTTTGTCAGCCAAATGGATACCAATTAAATCAACTGTTCTCCAATTAGAATTTGGAAGAATCTATCTTGTTCAGTGCTCTAAATCCCACTGCTTGACTTCTTTCTCTCATGTAGCTGCTTTCCTGGAATCAGTTACAGAGAAAATGAGACTAGTTATTTCCTGCAATAGGATACTCCTGGGTTTCTTTGTTTTTTCTGTTTGCTCAATATGTTAATAGTGCATTTAGTCAAATGTTTATAGGACTTTCCACAAGGGATATTATTATGGGGCAAGTCGAGTAGGGGGCAACGGTCACTTCTGGAATAACGAATCAGGACTTTGTTACTTAAAAAACAATCATTAATAACAACAATTAGCATTATTAACCAGAGCTCCTGTGTCTTAACTGTAAGACTCGAAAGAAAGTTCTTTTTCTGTCTCATTAGAGGAAATGATATTTAAAAAAAAAAAAGCAATATATTTCTGTCCCTGGAAATATGCATTGAGAAATCTGAGAAGTATGTACTCACATACAAAGGCCACTATTTGATTAATACAAGGAGGGGCATATCTTAATCAGCTGGCACTGACAGCCACTGGGTTTGGACTTGAGCAACGTCATTATTGCCTAAAAGTCGTATACAGAAAGTATGCCCCATTGTGTTGCATATGACCAGGCAACACCCCTCCTGCCACTCGAAATCACATCCAGCTAAACAAGCCAGCCGGCCTCCTTCCTGTGGAGCAGCGACTCAAATCCCAGGCACTAGTTCAGACCTCTGCAGCCTGCAGCCTGCAGTCTGCAGCATGCCACCATCCACATGTGGACCGCATGCTTCTTCCCTTTCTCCTCCATATAAAAATCCATGTTAGTTTTAAGACTACTTCTCCAAGAACACCTTGGTTTACATTGCTCAGATTGGTTTACATTATGCTGTTATCAGCCTTAGTGTTCTGTTAAGTAATCACCCCCCTGTAGCTGATTCAGTAATAGAAATACCAATCAAGTCCTCTTGAAATGTAAAGACAATAAAGTGAGCTACTAAATGAGGCAAATGTGTTCTCCCTAATTTGCCCGTGATTTATTGAGACATAATTAGTCCTGATGGAACAACATAGATGTGTATGCACAAGTAGCGAAGCTAATAATGATAATTTAGTAACTCTCAGATCATAATAGGTAGATGAACACTTTAGTTCATATATTAAATTCTGCTTTCCATTATTAAGCACTTCCACTATTATTATCATTGGCATTATCATTTTAACTTTAATAATATCAAATAACAAAAGGATGGATGTGGTTGATTGTCAGACTGTTTTAATCAATACAACTTATTCAGCTGTTCCCTCAATGAGGCTAATATGTAAATAGTGTTGCTTGGACACTTCTAGTTTTGGATGTTTGACGGCCCCCTACTTTTACTTTGTTATGCTTATCTGCTTTAAGAATGGAGGCTTATTGTGTCTGAACAATGGAAGCCTTTTTATGTCCATCACTGAACAAAGATGGTAACTGACATTGTGCAACAGCACAGTAAACTATTTCAAACTGCAGCATGAGATTTCTCTCCAGAGGGAAAAAAAACACTTCTCATTTCTGTGTCTGTGTTTGTCTACATCTTAAAACTTCTACAGTTACATCAGACTGAAATCACTCTTCATGTCTATGAATCTTAGAGACACCACCAAAGCAAGAAGACACAGAAATGTGCATGTGCCATTCCATGAATAAGTCAAGATTCAGATCTAAACATGTCCAATAAATACGTATTTTTACACTTACAATTTGTTACAACTACTTCTTAGCAGGAGAATGAAAAGTCTGATTGTTATCTCAGTAAGACATAACCTTATTTGGTCTTGGTTTCAACATGTTGCAGTATCATTTATCCTTTTTTTTTTCTGTACTCACATCTGGCACGAACCACACAAAGAGTGTTTTTTTTTCGAAGGGCTTTTTGTAACAGAGCTAATAAAAGAGGGTATGTTAAAACATTAACTGGTGGAAGGATGTAAAATATTAGCTCATTAGCTCATATTTGGATCAATTTACCAAATAGCTTCAGTGATATTGGACTCAATTATTTTGCAAAAGCAGTAGTTAGTTATATGGAAATATGAATGACGAGTTCTACTTTTACTTTGAAACATGGTCATTTCTAATGGCTCAATACATTTTTCATGGGTCAGTTCTTAACCCCTAAAAATCAAATATATGATGGCGGCCCTTTAGCCTGTCGATGCATTATCACACAATGCTCTGAATATAATGTTGACAGATCAGGACATTTTATCATATTCTGACTGAGGGAAAAAAAAAAAAAAAGCCGGTTGGTTAATAGATGTGCTTTCTCCTTTTTCAACACTTTCCGACCCTCAACCTCAGAGCTGAACTTCTGAATCCCTCCAGTCGGGAAACCATCTGAGTGAGCTCTTAATGAATGCCAAAATACAGCACTTGTTATTCCAGCTGTTGATACAGGCAGGTTACCGAGTGCATAAACACAGGGAGTACATAATTTTCACTCTTCAAAGTAGCTTGATTTATACCATACAAAACAGAATTAATATGCATAATTTGTATCACATGGAGAACATTTCCAAACATTAGTGCTGGAGTTACATTACAATACTTTGCTATTGAGTCGCCTATATAAGCAGCCACTGCCACCCACAGTTTAAAACCTGACTTACTGTAAGGTAAATAAAGGAACAATCACAGATTTCTTTTTTCCACTGACTAATTCCAGAGGAAGAAAAAAAAGAAAAACAATTAAAAGTCCCTTCCCCTTCCCATCCAGACTATTCCCACGCATTTTTTGGCAGAGCTCTGCTGATGATCTCCAGAGGCTTAGCTTCTTGAGGAACTTGTCAGGAAAAGATCTACATTTCCCAGGGATGAGTGTGGGTGAAAGTGAGAAGGAAACTGCAAGACAGAGCAGAAGTTTGAGCACAAGCCAAGAAGCGAGAATTAAAAGTGAAAAGAAGAGAAGAGGGAGAGATGTATTGACAGGGGGGAGACGTGGGGTTAAGAATCTGAGGACTGGGCTCAGGGTGCCGAGGATTTGTGATATCCACAGAGAAAGGAAAGAAAAGGATAAACTGAAAAGAAAAAATGGCACCTATCTGTCAGGGATCTCGAGCTGACTTTTGTATGTTAAAAGAACTGATGGTATTAAGGGACCAAGGGAGAAATATAGATCCTTTAATATCACTTTTGTTCTTCAAACTGTGACCCACTGAACACAAGTGCATTGCTAATCAGTTTAACCCTGTTATACTGGTTCAGCTCTGCAGTCTCACATGATGTGCAGCTGACAGCAGTGCCAGGCCCACTCTAGAGACAGTGTGGCCTGGAACCCAGGCCAGGGCAAAAGCCCCGACCCCAGTGGCATACTGACCTGGCAGGGGGACACCTCTCATGGCATTTTGACATCAGGCTAGGAGACAATAGAAATCTTTCCAACAGCATCTTATAGACTCCTCAACCTGCCACTATTATGACATTATGCTTATTCAAATGAGGGTTCATTTCCTTTGTTTTTTGATTTGTCTTCAGTGACATTTTGTTGATGGGCTGGGTCAGTCCTATGAGTAGTGGGTCACAAGCTGACAAAAATGTCAAAACTGGTTTCCTTGGCCTTTCAAACACAAACACACACACACACCATGCCTGTTTGCTTTATCTCTTGAAATGACAAAGACAGATAAGAGACTGATACAGCTACTCAACTAAAATAGACCCTAACATTTTACATGGCTTTATAACACAAAAATACTGATGTTAAATTTAAAAATATGTATATATAAATGATAATATTCATCTACAGAGACACATGGTTAAGCGAAGGATCATTGTCTTGTTTTCTCTCAGTTTTCTCAGTCAGTCCAGGACATTTTCATCTCAGGGGATCTGTAAACTCCATAAGCACAACAGGAAGTCACGACTGTCACACCCGTTAGGTCAATAAGCATTTATGCATTAGAGGAGGCCCTACTCTAAGCTGTGGATCTATTTATATAATGTAGACATGATAACATGATTATTCCCTTTACTTCTTGGGCTCCCCATCTTATTTGATGCTTTGCAGCAACTACAACAAACGGTTTGTGTACAACTGTGAGGGTTTGCAGTGACGTTTTGTTGCGAAATGGAGTTGCTTTTGTTTGAGAATATGGCAAATGACTTAAATGCAATGACAGCATCTCATCTCCCAGCAAGGGCAAAACTCTTAAGGTAAATTATATCTCTGCTGGCAAAAATCTTCACTATGTGATTCTTAACAACATCTCACTACTGAATCACTAGGTTATCCTTATCCCAGCTTTCTACAAATTAGAGGCAATTACAGCCTTACTCATTCATCCACCTGCAAGCCTGAGGGCCTGAATGACTTTCAGTGTCATATCGTTAAAACTTTTTTTTTTAAATTTCATAAGAATTCTGCAGCCAGTCTCAACTTAAAACAAGGGCTGCATTAATTGCAGTAGATGACACAAAAATTTGACAAATATAATTAAGTTATGTGATAATATAATACAAATAAATTTGTCATATAAAAAAGGGTCCTCATTTCCTGGATAATAGGCACGTCGTCTGTATTTTTGACTGTTCAGAAATATCACTCAGTGAATATGGTCTTGTTATAGCACCTCTCATCCAAAATGTGGATATTCAATGAGCTACACTTCTTGCTGACAGTGTCTGAGCCTCATTACAAAGCAATACATCCTCATCTTTACAGCGTAACTGTCAATTGAATGGCTCAACTTAGTGAAGAGATAGACAGAAGGAGCTCACAGACAGCCAATGCCTGGTATAGCCACATAATATTGCACGATAGATCCCAATGGATCAGGAGGTTCTTGAGTCAGTCACGGCCACTTTCCTAAAATGGGAAAAAATTATAGGTTCTTAAGCTCACCTTGAGGCATAATGAAGGCAAGTATTCAGTACATCAGCCACCTGCCACCACACTGAGAGATCTATATACATTATCAGGAAGTAGCACTTTCCCATTACATGTTGGGATCTATATGTCCAGACAGTATAAACACTAACAAACAAGTCTAAGAGTCAGCAACAGTGTTACCAGCTCATTCTTTGAGGCTGTACTTTAACGCAGTAGTGCAGAACACCAACATGCTAATATTCACTAATTTCCACCACACACAGCTGATGGTATTTGACCATTCATCAGAAACTATAAAATGATCTGATGATAGTGTACTATGAAAAGAAAAAGGCCAGGATAAGTTACTACAAGTCACTCCATTCCTTAAAGACAGACTATATCCTGATCCAAGCTGCAAGTGAGCTAAAAACATTACTGTTTCTAAAAGGATGAAACATGGGATCCCTGTGTTTAACAAACTGCATCTACATCCACAGCTTAATCTCATTTCTTTTCAGACTATGTCTCTATACGTTAAGATTTAAAACCCATACATCCTGAATTTGTGACACTAGAAGGGAGATATTAGATAATATGTGATTTATGTGAAGCTTAGAGATGTTCTACCTGTAATTATGACCAGGATGTCAGTTCTGGATACGCATATGTTGGAGAGCAGTGTTCTGCAAAGCTCCAAATAAAAAATTCAAATGGGGAAAAAAACCCCCCAAAAAAAACAGTCTATGAAAACTATGAAGTCCAAGGAAGTTTCTGCTTTTAGAATTGATCTAGGCTTTAGATTGAACTCTGGCTTATTGAATGACTTCTTTGAGTTTAAACAATTAGTTTAAATACAGTCCAATTAACTTTTGTTAATGACTAAAGTTGGATTAGTATTCACAAATAACCCGCTGTCTGAGAATAAAACGTGAAATACAGTGGTCAAGGTCAAATGTTGCTCTTTACTTTTAAATCAGTTGAGAAATTAGAAGTCACTGCATTGGAATCAGTTTAATCCAAACCATCTGAGAGCCAGTGCTAGCCCATTACTTTACATGATATAGGTGTTACTGTCTGTACTTGGTCACAGGCTACCAAAGTGTAGTGCATGTCAGTTTGTCTTTATTTAGCAACAAGCAAGTTTAATCAATGTTGGGGAAACTGTATGCTTTCTTCTCTCTAATGTGCCATTAAGAGCCATTCAGAGTGACTGAACAGTTGTCACAGAAAGTGGAGAAACACTGACTAATCAATGATAGTTAAGAACTGTAATTTATCACCTTGCCACAACTGAGGGTTTGCAAAATGAGCCCTCCTGCTTGTAGGAGGGAATGTGCTGGGGGAAGCTGGGGTGATATGGTGGCTGAGGCGCACAAGGGTCAGGGCCCAATTACTCTTCATCTACTGCTCCTCATCACCACTGGCAGAAGCACAGTTCAATTGCTGAATTATCTAAGCATATCAATAGTGCGGAATTAAAAGTCATTGATTTTTTGCAAGGTTTTTTTTTTTTTTTTTTTTTTTTTTTCACCTCTCTTTGGTCAAAAGAAAGGAGTTGGGGCTATAACACTGAACTGATGTCTTTAAATGAGTAACCACTAGGTGAGATTGAAAATTGAGAGGGAGGAGCAAATTCTGTCACTCTTTGTGATAGACTACTCAAAATCAGCGCATCGTCAGCACAGCAGATAGGGTAGGTTTAGTGAAAGTTACATTTACATGTTGTTTCAGCAGGACCGTATTGTACAAACAGATGATGATGAGATGAACCCTTATATTTTGTTATTTGTTACACAGCTCTGACTATGGAATAAGAAAGAGTTCACTGTAAGCTGGAGTCTCTATCACAACCCGAGTAGACCTTTCTATAAAAATGACCCCAACAGACATAAATATAGATGCTGGCAATCACACATCAATCTCACTGTGCATGAACAGTCAGAATGACCACAGCAGGAAAGGGTTGAAAGGGCCAAAAAAAAAAGAGAGAAAAATTTCAATTTCAAGAGCATTATTATTTTCATTAATCATAGCCCTGCCATCGACCTATCCTTATGCCTTAGTGAGAGATCTATTATACGCTCCATTTAGCCTCAGCCATATTACCTCATATGTTTTCCTGGCTGACCAAATAAGACTTAAGAGATAAAACAATTTACTGTTCATTATGAGCCATGTCACTGGAATCAATCTATTAACCTGTGTTAACTGGGATGGCTGGCGAGATCCCACGGACTGTATTGAAGTAAAGAAAATGGATATTTATGTTTTGTATGTCCACGGTCATAAAATGACTGGGCATTTAATTTGCCCCCTCCAACTCAGTGGATGGCTTTATTTTTCCGGTGGCCAAGGCGCCCTCCTCGCCTTTAAGCAGCCCCTGACCTGTGAAAGATTCTAACAAATTAGCTTCTATTGTGAAGCCAAAGGTGCCATCAATGAGGAGACGCTCCACTGCACCTAAAGTATGATGGCAGAGGCAAGCAACAGAGCAGAGAACCTTGACATGATTGAATTAACCCTTTGTAGGAAACGTGCTGATAAGGATGGTGGTGGAAGGTGGGTTAAAGGGTTGTACTGTTTGCCTGGTCTGACAAGAAACAGGTGCCACGGCACAATCTTACTTCCTGAACACAATGACTCTGCAGCGACTCAGTAATTAACATTAAGTGATATCGCCGGGATGGTGAAATGAGATCTTCTTCATTTGTGTGGTTGTCATTAAAAACTGATGTTCCACATGAGGGAATGTATTTATGTACAAAATGTGCTAAATCATTAGCAAATGCAAACAACATAATGATATACAAAACAATGGCTGAGCTGAAAGAGGATAGAGCTGTGCAGGACAGTCCTTCAGATCTGGCCTGCATAAAGGCCTGGGTTTATGTACAGTAGACTTCTTTAATCTGGCAACTCTTGCTCAAGAAATCTGGAAAAGATCATTTCAGGTTTCAGGTGTCCTTTAAGAAGAGGCTGTGCTGGCATCCATCCCTTTGCTCTCCTGCTCAGGGGACCTCAACACAATGGTTCCTCGTCCGCCTTCACTATGGCTCCATGACTTGTCGTTCAACCTTGTACTCTCATTTAGTATCATCTCAATGACACGTCATAAACCAGCCCAAGACTGGAAACAAAACAGTGCCTGATAACGAGCCACTTAATAAAATTAATATTGGTTTTTATTGAATTAAACTTCACAGTAGCTTCATCACATTTAGAAGTGCTATTTTAATATTTCTTACATTGTAAGTGACATTAAATCATAAAAAGTACAATCCTGGACTGTGCACGTGGACTTTCTGTAGTGAAATATTAATGAGGATTAAAGCATTCGGGTAATGGTTGGTTTAGACTTCAAATATTTCAACTTAGTTGTTATAGTATAATAAAATGTATAATACAATGTACAGTGAATAACACAATCAAAGCAATAGCGCTGCAGCTTCAGCCTTGCATCATCTTCACTATATGGGTTCTGCCACAGTATTGCTTTTTGCCAAGATTTGTTTTGGCAGGAGTCACAGCCCACTACAACGTCACTGTAGTTACTTTATACTGTACGTAACATGGGGGTAAAAAAACAAACAAACAAACAAACAAAAAAAAAACTGGTGTGAAGCCTAAAACAAGACTCCAAGTCACAGTTACTGCATTCTGTGGCACAAGTGAAGCCCAAGCTGTTACTGATATAGACAGCTCTGATGATAGAAACTGAAGTAAATCTGTTCCATCAGATGCCACAGTGATACAGGTGTTACAGAAAAAATATGGTTGCATGGACAACCTAGTATTGAGAAACCTAAACTCTACTGAGCTTCTCACTACTCTTACAGTAAGCGCAGCTGAAAGAAGTGTCAACTTGGTGGGAAAACCTGAATTAATCTCCATTTAAAACCAGGTGGATTTACAAAAAGGTCTGTTTGTTGTAAACCTATGAGGAGGGCTGCAAATTGGTATATACCAGTTATACCAGTACCGGTAATAACAGTTAGAATATGGCTGGCTGCATGATGACATATTAAAAAATGTAATAATCAACAGAAAAAAGGGATTAGTTAATTGGTTTGCAGTAATATATTATGCTATGAAACTGATACAATATTCTCTTCCCAGCTTGATAAAAATATATATATACTATAGATGTTATTGGTGGAAGACTTAGCTTCCAGAGCTGGTTTTGCGCAAACCTATTTCTAATCAAAGCATACACATTCAACATATTGTCATCTAAAAGCAAGAAAAGAATTACATTGGACTGAATATGTTATTCTGCTCAGATCCTACTGTCATTTCATTGCATTGTAAAAGCAGTTTTGAACAAGGATACTGACATTATCATATTTTAATCAGACCTCAACACCTGTGACACTTTCCATCAGAGGGTGCCACCTATGAATATATGTTTGGATAGAAAATTAAGTTCATAGGTCACTGGCATGATCTGCAGGCTAACAGGGGGTGAATTGTGCTTATTTGTTTTGAAGTCAAGGCTGGTTTCATTGAGCCTGTGAAAGGTCAGCATGACATGAAAAAGAGATTCGGTCTCAGTGGTGAGATCAACCCACACCAATGAGTGGACCAGTGCACCTGAAGATGCTGGTTTGTCAAAGAAATAGATATGGTGGTTTACATAAGGCCATAATTCACTAACTATGAACTGGTTAAGAGTGTATAGACAGAGTGAAGCTACTAGAATTAAAGCCTCAGAACAAAAGGTTGTGTGAGATCATAACTCAAAACAATGTGTTCATTAATATGGAAACTCAACCAAAGAACCTGTGCCACTCATTATTAAGCTATCAGGATTGGTAAACACCATTTAAAATCAAAATGTTAGCCATCTCTGGACCTGAATGTGGAATGGTTTACCCAAGGAAATGTATGTACCTTATGCTTTTAGCAGCAGCTATACAAAGGGAAAAAATAAATAAAGGGAGGAGAGGATCCCATACCACAGTATTGCCTTTAGGGGAGTCGGAGTGTGGAGAGGACAATGGGGTCAAAGAAACTTGATTTGTATCTTGTGTCCTGTGGGACAAGAGAATGCACCAGTCAAATCCAAGGTACCTGGCCTTTGGCTACCCCTTACTTCTAAACAATAAGGTGGGATACTACTAGATGTCTACCCCAGAGGTGGAGAAAA